>JANHFT010004290.1:72166-83030 GCA_032467955.1 Pseudoxenodon macrops | reverse complement strand
AAACCTCCTTCCCAAGCTGAAGGAAATCAACAACTGGCAGATGACCTGAATGTGTTCTACTGCAGGTTTGAAAGGAACCTACAGCCACCCATCTCCACAACCTCAAATGATTGCTTTTAAAAAGTGAAAACTAGCAATTCCGTTTTTATTTTTGTTAATTATACTCCAGTTATTCTGTACTTACAATCTTGACATCTGTCCCCTGTATGTTCAGGTTGACATTGACAGTGGGGCTGATTTCCAGCAGTGATACTGCAAGTTCCTCCATTCTGACAAAAATGATTGCAGACTGTTTTATTGCAATTCGGACCTGTAAACCCCAGGGTACAAATGCATGCAGGTCTTCCTATAAGACAAAATGAAATATCTGGTAGGATAGCTCTACTTAGGTACACCTTTCTTATTCATACTGATAAATTATAGATATAGATAAATAGATCAGCATCATATGACATCTATAAATGTTCTAAACACATATACTGGTAGTCCTCATTTAGTTACCGTAATTTGGAGTGGCAAATTGGTTGTTAAACAAAACAATTATTTCAATTTCCCTTTGTATTAGAGACCTGTGAAGGTCATATTGCAAGGATTGGCCATAAACTTACTTTTTCATCAACATCATAACTGCAATTGGTTATTACATGAGGTAGTTGCTGAATGAGGACTATCTTTAAATCAAAACCCTTAATTATGCTTTTTATTTCTTTAAAATACATTAAAATAACTTGTTGAGTTTGAAAATAGCTCATATTATTTTGAGTTTTAATTACATTTTCCATATGATGACATTTCTTTGTTCAGATATTGTTTTACCAAATCTGAAAAAAATGCACACATTTTAATTAAAGCTATCCATAAGATCCACACTAGAATTTTTCAATACCGTAAACTATAAGAAAACAATGACTAAATCTAATTTGCCAGTGGAATTTATTCAACTAATTAATATTTGTGTAGATAATAATCTAAAACTTACAATTCTTTTATCTCTTCATGCAGCAAATAATGACTTAAAGTGAATTTAATTATTTTCCATTATAATAATTAGAAATACCAATACTAGTAATATAATAGTATATTTATAGACCAATTTCCAATTTATATAAAATCAAAACACAACTTAATTTAATTTAAGAAGAATGTCATCCAATAATATGTAAGCATTGAAAATGTATCAAGACTACAACATAAACCTATTAATCAAATAGATTTAACATTTGAACTTGTTAAGAAACAGGGCATAATAAAATTAAACAACTTTTATTGTAATGACTGATGATTGAACCACTAATAATTAGTTTAATAAACATTCTGCAATTTAATGTACATTTGAGTAGGAAAGATATTAGTAGGTAAATAAATAAATAGGCTATAAAATAAAAATTATTATCGGAATTATGTTATTCAGCTAGTTAGCTGTTTGATATCTTAATCTAATCATTATTACTAGTCCCTGCCTCTTCTTTTTTAATCCCCATCCATTATCCAATTCAGAATTAGAAGTTTAGTGTGTTGTAACTTGGTAGGAACCCAAAGCTGATATCCTTTTCTTTAAACTGATAATGGCTACCAAGAGCACTTATCGATATGAAGCTGTAAAATAATTACATATCACTCAATTATTTGAACTACAATTCAAATAATCTACAATCAAAATCATTTTGCCAAAACACAGGAGCAGCATTGGAATGTTTTAACTGAAGCTCTTGCATATTGTCTTCCAACATATTTACTTGATAAATTATAATAACAATAATAATCTTGATGAATTACTGTGGAGTAAAGAAAATATTAAGGCCTAAGCACCTATACCTGTAGCACCTACTGTCTATAGTAAATGAAAAAGTATAATTGTCAATGGATTGCATGTAATACCCTGTTTCCCTGAAAATAAGACCTCCCTGGATAATAAGCCCAATCAGGCTTTTGACCGCATGCGCTAAAATAAGCCGTCCCTTGAAAATAAGCCCTCCCCAAAACACAGCAGCAGCCATGAGGTGACCACACTCGCCACTTCCTGCACCTCAAAAATAATAAGACCTCCCCAAAAATAAGGCCAAGCACTTATTTCAGGGATCAACAGAAAATAAGACCCTGTCTTATTTTCGGGGAAACACGGTAGTAGTAGTTGTGATTGATTGCACAGTCAGTCCGAGATCTAGACTGGACTTGGCATTTTACATTATTATTGTTGCTGTTGTAATGGTTGATTTCAGCAGACTCTGAGCAAGCTTACAAAATAAAAAAATTAAAACATAAAACATAAAACAACATCTCCACTACAACAAAAGAATCAAATATTATTAAAATGGCTTTATAGTTCATAACGAGCACCTTAAACCACACCCAGAAGCAGGCTGATAACCAGTGCAGCTTATGGAGCAGGGTTATCATGTGGGAATCCCAAAGCATGCCTATCACCATACTGCTGCATTTTGAAACAGCTGAACATTCTGCGAGATCTTCAAGGGTAGCCTCATGTAGCATGCACAGCAGAAGTTCAGCTGTGGGGTGACTAAAGCCTGAGTGACCTATGCAAGAAAAGGCACAACTGGCATGCCAAAAAATGCCTGGGCAAAGGCCTTCTTCTTGGCCACAGCTGCCACTTGTGTAGAAACTGTGAGTCCCAAAAGACCTTCAGGATGCATACCACCCTTAAGTGGGGAATACAATCCCATCCAGGGTCAAATATAGAGTCTCCCTGGATCTAGGAGGCCCTAAGATCCACAGCTATTTAGTTTGAAGATGGCTTTACCTCATCCTGGCCCTCATAGTCTCCAGGTACCGGGGAAGGACATCAATAGCTTGTCTGCCACCCTGGCATCAAAAGATATAACTGGATATCATTAGCAAGCTGATGATACCAAACCCCAAACTAGATAATCTCACCAAGTGATTTTATGTAGTAATTAAATAGGAGGAGAGATAGCACTAAGACCTGAGGGACCCAGCAAAGGAGGGGCCTGGGAGCAACCTCTTCCCCCTGACCAACACTGACCAGAATCAGCCCCAAAGGCAGGAAGAGAACTCCTGAAGAACAGTGCTTCCAATTCGCAGGTCTAGGAGCTGACTAGAACGATACACTAGTCAATGTTACTGAAAGTCACCAAGAGATTAAGAAGGGCAAAATGGATGCACCGCCCCAATTTTGGCTTCATTATTGGCTATGATAGGTAGTCCTTAGGTTACAGCCATTTATCCAGCAATCCTTCAAAGTTACGACAGTACTGAACGAGGAGGACTTATGATGGGTTTGCAGAGTTCCAGCTGTGGCAGCATCCATCATGCCATGTGATCTGGGTAGTTGGCACTTGGCTCACAATTATGACATTAAAGCAAGCCACAGTCACATAGTTTTGATTTTTGATGTTCGCTGTCAGTTTCTATCAATGGTGAAGCCAGAGGGGAAAAAAAAGACAGAAGTCGCAAATCACATGAATGACAAACATGATTCTTATTTAACGATGGCGACCAGAACTGTCATAATTGCTGTTGCTAAGCAACACAGATATGTGATGTCTTGCTTTACAATAATTTATTTAGCAAAGGAATTCCCAGTCCTTATTGCCATTGAAGCATGAGGACTATTACCTATAAATTTCCCACCATCCAGTCAGAGTTGATAAAGCTTCTTGGATGAGAAGTAAAACGTCTTCAAAGAAGAATCAGAAAGTCCAGTTGCCTCTTGAAAAAAGCACCTTTGGGACATTACCTATAAATGTATACACTTAGAGGGATCGGCAAGTAGGGAGAAGAACAGCAATTTATAAATATTTAAAACAAATACAAATAAAGAGTTATTTGGATACATGCTCCCTCTTTCCCTCTCTAATAATCACAAAGATACTGGAATATTCTCCTTTGGTTTTTCATTGCTCAGACTTTTGCAGGTTTGTTGAACTAAACCATCTTTGTAATGCATGAGTGAAACCGCCTTGAAAACCATGGCTATTTAAGTTTGCTTTAGGAAAAAGACAAGCTAAGTTTTTAAAAAAATCTTTTCTTTATCACTCTGACTGTGAAAGAGAGGAGAGGGGCAGTGTGTAAATTATAGTTCACTTCATTTCCATCACAATATAATGATTTGATGTAATGCTGGATGATCTTGATTTGAAGCTAGCGGACAGACATGCAAATCCTTCCCTCTGACTATTCCAGAAACACTTACATGATTTAAAGTAGAATTAAAGATTAACTATTGTTTACAGATAATGGAAATGGAAGAACATGTCTGTGTGGGTGCCTACAGCAATTCAAATTTTATCCCTTATTACAAAATATTTTTTGTAGCAATCTCCATAATAGAGTACTTGTCATGCTCTTAGTTTCCGTTTATTAACATTCAACCTGAAGGACCGCTTACAGTACACCTACACTCAAAAGTGTATCTTCCTACTTATTAAGATCTGCCTCAGAGATACTGGTCACAGGCCAACCTATGACTCGTAAACCTGTATGTTATGGAATTTCTGATCCAAAGAGGTAAGAATTTCAATTGCCCAAAAATGTAAATGGATTTTAAAAACAATTTTATTTCACTCTTCTTTCCCCATGAATGAATTTTTTCTAGCTCAAAATGAAATACCTTTATGGTTTAGTTTTGAAAAAATTGAAATACAATTTTATTTATCAAGTTTAGCTGAAAAGTTTTAAGTCATGTTCATATAAATGCACTGAATATTTTTACTGTTTGCAAGACTCTCTGATTAGATAATACATTAAGAAATGACCCATAAAATAGCATGATTTTTTTTAAAAACCCAAGTCTTTCTACAAATTCTATAAACTATTTATAAACTTCTGGAATATTTAATACTAGATTAAGAATTTCTTGAGACAGAGGCCAGGCAATTCTTTACTGTCATCCCATATCATGTCCCATAGGATTATAGAGCTAGCTATTTTCATAAACATTGCAGTCCTTGACTTACAATGGCAATTGGAACTGGAATTTCAGACACTAATTGATGCGGTTCTAAAGTGTGACCACATCACTTAGCAATATAATCCTTGCAGTCCCTGTTGCCGTTAGTAACTGGAGTTATCTGGTTGTTAGGCAAGGCAACTTCCTACCTGCTTCCCACAACCGAAGTCAGGGTGGAAAAATGAGTAGGAAGTTGCAGATCTCAGGCCCACAGCTAGATAACTGGCTGTTGACAGGTAGGTGAAGAAGTGAGGGAATTGGATAGGTGCAAAGGAACATCAGGGGAGGTGTGCAATAGGCACAGTCTGATGAGGATCATGTGTAGAAAGGGGTGTATACAAGAGATGATGTGCAGGCAGGGGAGAGGGCGCAAGAGTGCAATGGGCAGTACGAAAGGCATTGTGCGGATCAGAGATGGTGTGTGGAGGCTCAGAATGAGGCACAGAGGGTAAGAGAATAGCCAGCATGGCACAAGCATGGAAAGGGAGCTAGATGGGGTGACTTAACCCAACAGCGTGACCATTCCTGCTGGTTTCCCCGTTGATTCTTTTGTGGAAGCCAGAAATAGTGATCACATGATTGGAGGGATTTGGTAACCAGTCATAGGTGCAAATCACTTGACTTTGGAGTTGCTGGGATGGGGGTAACTCCAAGATAGACATAACCACCATTCACTCAGTGCTGTTGTAACTTTGAATGGTCTCTGACTGAACAGTCAATACAATGGTGAATAGGACAAGAATTTCTATCTCTAAGTGATGTGATTGTAAAGTGAAACATCATGTGGCTGCATTGCTTAGCGATAGGAATCTTGACCATTCCCATTGCCATTATTAATCTAATGCCACAGGTCATTAGGTGCGAACTCACCATGATGTAAGTCATTCCCAGCTTTGTCCCTCCCAGCCTTGAGCCTCAGAAAGGAACTGCCTCTTCTGCTTCCTTTAGATCCCCACAACCAGAGGTAGGTTCTTACCGGTTCTAATTGGTTCTTTAGAACCGGTAGTAACTCGGCAATGGTGTCATGGAGCCAGTTCCTTTGGTGTCTCTGTGGGCACCATCTTTTTGATTGCTGTGCATGCACGAGGCACGACCCTGAACAAACCGGCAGCAAAATGATTCACAACCCATCCCTGCCCACAACGCTATCTCCCCCCTCCCCAAATGTGCCCTTGTAGCCACTCTGCACTGCAAAACTTCTCAGTGGTGGCACTGGGGTTGAAGGGCTGGGACTGAGCCTTGAGTATTCTCAGCAGAGTTGGCACCAGCTCCAGGTCTCTACTTCAGCCCCAGCACTGCTATCGCCTCAAGCCCTGTGGCACAACCAGCCATCTCAGCACTCTAGTGCAAAGCCCAGCTTCCCTCTGCACACCTTGCCATGCCCAGCTGATTGTTGCAGTTTTCCTCTCACTGCTGGTAAGCATGGTCAGCCTGGCCATATGGAAGGCAGCTGCTGGCCGTACTAGGCCTTCTTCCCAAGGCTACCTGTGCCACTCTCCAAATAGTGCATACTGTTCTTCCCCCAAAAAATATGGGACATTCTATTCTGAGAATAGAATATTCTGCTTCTGAGGCACACCGAAGCGTTCATGAGAATAGCGCATGCAATTTGGAGAACAGTGGGTGCAGCCTTCTTGCAAGGTTTCAGAAGGCCTCAGAAGTCTTCTGAAACATTGCAAGAACAGTATGCACTATTTGGAGAAAGGTGTGGTTATTTGAGGTTTATTTGCAATCAACCTCAGGAAGGAGACCAGCTGTGTTCAGCAACTCCCCACACTTGCCAAGTCGGATGTACCATATCAGCAGCGGGAGGAAGACAATGAAGATCTGGGGGTGGCAGGACTGTGGAGCTTGATGGTGGTACAAAGTTGAAGGACATCAGCACTGCTTCAGGAGGAGTGTTGCTATGTACAGCAGTAAAAGGGGCAGAGATAGGGAGAGATCAGCAGGTGAGGGGAGTTGAAGTACCCCCTGTAGTCATACAGTAAGTATGGGCACAGTGCCAAGTGACCATGGGTGTGCTGCAAGGGGTGTAATTTCAGGGATGATTCATTTAGTGCTGCCATAAATTTAAATGGTTGGTGGATGAATGATTAAGTGAGGACTCTATTTCCAAATATAAATTAACAAATTTTCTCTGCAGTAAGAAGAATAGCAATTAAGATGGATAATTTTGGGGTGAACTGCTCTCTTTCTTTCTTTCTTTTTTTAAAAATAATGTTTATTACATTGTTTTTAAAAACATACAAAAACATACAAAAACTTACATACAATAAACATACAATAAACAAGCAAAAAATACAAAAATCTTATATACACATACATATATTCCCTTTTATGGCTTTCTTTTACTATTTGCTTTTGCTATTTTTACAAGTCCTGAGTAATGGAAGAGAGGTTGACGTTCTAGTACATACATACATACATGCTAATAATCCATAATGAAAATTATTTTTTGGTCTATCAGCATAATTGCTATTATAATCATATGTCATTCTGACTTTCATTGCCATTCTGGCTGGCTAGCAAAATGTATGGTTCTCTTTGGGGCAGAGAGGGGAGAGATTCAGGAAGATGTGGGGTGAAATCCCAGAGCCAGGATGAAGAGATCCCACTACCATTGAAAATTCACTCACCAGAAGCTCCAGGGGAAACGCTGCTGAACTGCCATCACAGCATTTTCTCCAGAAAGCAGCTAAGCCAAAAGTTAATTGGCTCAGCTTGGAAAAATCATTGGAAGCCTCATTGACATCTCAGAAGAGACAGGAGATTAAAGCTACGGCTGGCCCTAAGTCGCTTGCAAAGTTAACCATTGAATATGGGTGAGAAATTTGGTGGATTAGTTCTCTTAATTTGTCAAGGCGAAGGAGAAAATTGTCAACAGCTTCTCAAGTGTGGGAGCTGAAGGGTAGGTCTTCTCTCAGGATGCTGTTCTTTGGGATTTAAGGAAGCCAGGAAGCTAAGGATATGCCGGATGGAGTGTTTCACAGTGGTAGGATTCAACCCAGAGGTGGGTTCGGATGGTTGTACCGAGTAGGTAGTAAGCCACTAGTGACATCACGGAACCAGTTTTGGTCCATGGATGCCGCCATGGGGGAATTTTTATTTTTTGATTTTTTTTCTGGTTTTTTTCTTCTTCTGTGCATGTGCAGAAGCTGAGTTTCCGGCACTGCGCATGTGTCACCATCTTATTTTCAGCCTCTTTTTTTAAATTTCTACTGTGCATGCATGCGCCCACAAGGCGTGCCCACGCAGCGCGGGAGGCAGCGAACCAGCAGTGAGGTAAGTTAGAACCCACCCCTGATTTAATCAGTTCGCGCCTATTTGGGAGAACGGTTGTTAACTTTCAAAGCAGTTCAGAAAACCGTTGGAAGAAATCTTATTTTGTTTTTTTCCACTTTACAGGGCTAATCCTGTAAGGAAAGCAGGAAGGAAACATTCTGGTGATGTTTCTAGCCTAATCTTTATTTCCCTGCTTACAGAAACTGCCTTTCTGGTTAACCCTTATTACATTGTAACAGCTAAGGCAAAGCGCCCACCAGCGTGAGTGACATTGAGTTGGTCACACCCACATGATCACATGACGACTGAGCCACGCCTACCCAGCTGCTCATTAGGGCAGAGAACCGGTTGTTAAATTACTTGAATTGCACCACTGTATTTAAGTTGCAGGGGAGCCCTTTGGGCCTTTACAGCAAACTACATAAGATCCTAAAAAAAAAAAAAATGACATAGAATGTTGTTATATGACTAATAGTGTCTGTAGGCTTTTTCGATTCTATCAGAATGGCAAAAGCAGCATTTCTTGGCTTCATGTATAATGCTTTTGCCTGGGTTTTATTTAGCACAAGGTGTAATGCAAATGTATTATGCAAATTGTAGTGTGTTGTTTATTTTAGTTGTTTGTTTCAATATGGCTGTTTGGTTAGATCATCATTAAATAAACTATAGCTTTGTGAGATTTATGAACTGGCCATTGAGCAGAAAAACATACCTGTTTCTGAGAACAGATGCTGAGAAAGAGGCTGTTGACATTTAAACATGAACAAATATTTATTTAAATACAAGTTTATAATTATTTTCCCATTATTCCAAGAGCCATTGCTGAATGAAGGTATTAAATTATCTTTCTTTTTTTCATTGAAGAAGATCTTAGGCAAGTGGTGTGGCTTTAAACAGCTGTTACCAATCAGAGAACACAATGGTGTGGTCCTTGTTTCCCCCAGATACTTTAAAGCAGGGGTGTCAAGCTCACGGTGTCAAGGCAGAGTCACGTGACATATAGTGACCCCCCCCTTTGCTAAACCAGGCATGGCCAACATGTGATGCATCCGGTCCATGGGCCGCAAGTTTGACAGCTCTGCTTTAAAGGAAATAATACGGCTGTCAATGACAACTGGCTTTAACCAAGGTGGGAGCTTGTTACTAGCAATAATTAAATAAATGCAGTCTCCACTGATTTACCCTTTTCTGTCTCTCTCCTGTTCTTTGCCTCTGATTACAGACCTTTTCCCTACCAATTTCAGAATACAGCTGTGCAATTTCAGAATACAGACTGCATCCCTCCCCCCAAAACACCCCCACCAATGGCAGGTCTTCTACTTTACTAACTTAGTTCAGGTTTCAGCACAAGATCCTAGATAAACCAGTATTTGATACATCCTGTCTCCTATAACCATCGCCTGGCTGCCATCCCTCTTTCTGGCTCGTGTGAAAGAGTGATTGACATTGTCTCGGTCACCATATGCTGTTTGTGTGCTAACACTGCCTCCTCTGCTCTGTATACTATGTAGTGCCTGTAACCTTAGTATAACATTGAACAGGATCACAGGATAACAGAGAATGAACTTTTCACCTGAAATAGGACTGACTCCCAAAATATCAACTTAAATAATTCAGAAAGTGAACTATACTGGATGCTCGTATTTCTGAGGCACTGTTGTGTCAGGTTTTTTTTGTTTTCCACCTAAAAGGAGCTGCTGCTTGGTTGCCATGATTTAATGAAAGCAACAGATTGTTTCCTGTGTGATCAACTGTTAGTGTCTCAACCGAAAGAGAAACAGGTGAAGTTGAACAATCATAATCGTTTTTTTCATAATCCATAACTCTGAACCAGGAATTATAAAATACAATTGCTCCATTTGGATAACCTGCTCCAAAATCTGACTTTTTAAAATAAAAAATGTATTAGAAATTTTTTAAACACTTAAAAGATAACAATGAGAAATAGAAAAAGAAAGAGAAAATACAGTAGACAAAGAAAAGAAAAATATTTAAAGAAGTCACTTCTGATTGTTCCTTAAAGCAATTACCGGTACATAGATATTGTATAAAGTTATAAACAGGAAATGAGGTATCAGTTATAAAGGACTCAGATGTCTATACAATAATGCTTGAAGTTTGAGAAACAAACAGGGTGAACTTGATTGAAGCCATCATGAGTTGTCAAAACCAGAACATGCCAGACTAATCCTTACTGCTTTCTTTGACAAAGTGACTAAATTAGTGGATAAAGGAAATGCTGTTGACATATTTTTCTTAGACTTCAGTAAGGCATTTGAATAATAGACCACAGCCTACTTGGTAATATAGAACAAAGTGGGATAGACAGTACAACCACCAGATTAATTCACAATTGGCTGGCCAACCACACTTAGCAAGTACCGGTAGTTCTCAATGGAATTACATCTACGTGGAGGGAAACATGCAGTGGGTTACTTCAAAATTTTGTTTTAGGATCAGTACTCTTTAACATCTTCATAAACAAATTAGATGAGTGGATAAAGAGTGGAACTCATTAAATTTTCAGATGACACCAAGTTGGAATCAGGGATCAGTGTTCAAGTCTCTCAAGATCCTTCTCAATCTTGAGTCTTTCATTTAAAGCATTAACTATTCTCCCCAATGCTTTAAATCAGGGTTGTCAAACTCAAAGCC
>JANHFT010004290.1:51710-67461 GCA_032467955.1 Pseudoxenodon macrops | reverse complement strand
TAGAGGTGGGATCCAGGCTACGTTTACTACCGGCTCTCCGAACGACTCCCTAAGATTCCTACCTACTCGGTAGAACCGGATAGAACCGGTAGGAACCCACCTCTGATTGACACATTTATCACAAGTAAGTCTCCAGGCTATGACATTAGTAAAAATGAATCAATTCAGCTTATTTTATCCCAGAAGAGAGATAATATTAATGGTTGCTGTTGTTAAACACTGATCATGCAATAACAGAAACGTATTTAACCTAGCAGAAAACAAAGGAATTCCAGTGGGTGGCAGAAGAGTCAAGTTATTTTGACACATGGGACATTGTTGCCATAAATTAAATTCTATATATGCAATCTGTCCTGACAACATTTAATGAGGCAACATATTGATGCACACCAAAATGTATTCTAGTATCAAAACAGTCCCAAAGCTCAAAAAGTTAAAAGTTGCTTCTTGAGGATGGAGGAAAGAAAGCTCAGAATGAGCATGTGGTGGTATGTGTACAAAATATTTTGTAAACATTTCATTCTACCCAAAACTTCTCATTTTAAAAAGCAAACATTGGTGGTTGCTAAAGAAATTAAAACATAGTCACCAGGGGGCAGGAAGAACTGTGACAATCACTAAACTGGCTGGGGGATTATATTCTGAGATCTGGGATCAAACTAATGGGATATATTTTCTGGAGAGAAAATAAGGCTGATCTCTTGGCTCGCTTTTCATCAAGCATTTAAGCTGGAAGTATGGCTTTTTGTTTTGAAAAAAATTTGCAAAAGAAGAAAAACTTTCTGAAAATGGTTAAAAAACTTTCTGTTAAATAACACGTTTTAGTCGTATCAGCATTTAGCCTATCCCCAAGGACATGATGTAGAAAAGCAAAGCTATAAAGGACATAAACCAATTTAACGTATTATCCAGAATAATCTACTACTAGTCTTCAGGATAAATTCCAAAATACAGGTGTTCAAATTAACAAATCCTAAATCCTTTAGGCAGATATTGTTACTGCTGCAGTTTGCTGCTACTACTATTATAACTACAAGTAATAGCCAGAGAAGATAAGATACAAGAGAAACTGGAATTTTGATCTGAGAAATTCAAATCCACACCAGAGACAAAAAAATTAACTGGCTGATTTAAAATTAGTCATCTCCCATCTTCACTATTTCTCCTTTTGTTTGGATAAAATGAGGGGTTTAATAAACATTCTAACGTTAACAGTTTTTTAAATTATATTTAAAAAAAACCAAGACTTGTTTTGATTTTAAATTCATATTCTGCTTTGAAACTAAATGTAAATGTCAATTGAACACTCAATTAAGTGGAAATGTGTTAACTGAACAGAGTTATAATTGGATTTCAGAAATAGATCTGATTCTACATCAAAAAAAGCACTCTAGTCTAAACATGCAATGATTCTCTTTTTGCCTCTGCTGCATGGCAATTGAATCACAATTAAAGTCATTCTCCTTTTATTATTCAAGCACACATATACAGGAATAAGAAAAACAAACCTAATCTTTCAATAATTTATATAGATCAGGTAGTGGCAATCAATTTGCAAAACAGAATTATCAGTGGAACAAATTTGTCTTTGTCCCGAATGATGCACAAATTTGTTCCAATGTGAGTTAGAAAGTAACTTTGGAGACCACAAACACCGATCAATGCAGAGCAAAACCAAGATGTGAAAGTATAACTCCCACCCTTGAAATAATGTCCCCTTGCATGAGTGCAACAGAGCCTAGTCTTATGTATGAACCTCATTTATTTTATCTATATACAATTTAAGCTAAGAGGAAATATATTTTAATTGTAGACATCAATGATAATAAAGTCCATATAGGAAACATTAACTTGCAATTTAGAGCAGTGGAGCAAAGTTTATTTAACACAGCATAGATATATAACCTTGTAATTTTATGGCTACCAGTGGCATGATTGCTAGTATGAGAGTGCTTTCTGAATACTTTAACCAGACTGCCTTTTAGGAGACAGAAAATAAATCTCTGTTATCTACAGTTGCAAAAGCTAAGATAGAAGGCAATAACTGCCAATAACCTGAACACAAGCATGTGTGTGAACAAACAAAAGCAGAGGGGGAAACAGCTTTGTTTTCCTGGCTATTGCTATCCAAGTCCTGTTGCTGCTGCTGCTTCTTTTTTCTTTTTTAAAAAGGCTACAATCTTCTATTTCAGTGGCTGAGAAGGTTATCTCTTGTTAATGTATTCTCACTTTGCCAAATAAAAGCTGGAAATTCACATGTTGTAGTGGGAGACAAAGGAGGAGAGCAGTCGACTCAAGCATCAAATACTTGTTTGCAAGTGTGAAGAAGGGATACCACTGCTACTAACCTTCACTTTTGCCAAAGGAACAGATATGAAGTAATTAAGCAGTCATGTAACAAAGCCCTCTGAAAATCAACGCCCTGCAAAATGATTTAAGCTTGCTGAGTCTGTCAGAAAAGAAGCAGTGAACTGCATTGCTAAACTGATGTCTGGCAATCCGTCATTTAACTTCTCTTCTGATTTCTCTTCAACAATTTTATTTTTAAAGATACTTCAGAATGAAAACAGAGAAAAGAAAAAAGTTGTTTACAACCTATAAACAGTAGATAAGAATTTTCCAAAGGGCAAGGAAAAAGGACGAACATCCCTCTCCTATTCAGGTAGTAACATTAAAATCAATCAATATATTTCTATCAGTCTGCACCCTAAAAAAATATGATTAGTCATATTTTAGTCAAGTCAGTGTTTAACCAAAAATTAAATTCCAGCCAAAATATGATTTATTTGATCTTATGTTAAAGAAAGCTCAATTTTTGGATATGGCAGAATTCTATGTTCAGAATATTAATCCATAAATACTTTCACAATTAAATTAACATTGGTACTAGGCTCATTTCTTTAGATGTGAATTGATATTTGACATTGATGCATATTCCTTGATCTTTCAGTTCTCAAATGAAGGAATTGAATGTTATTTCCACTGGGAGGCATAAAGCAGCTGTTTATTTATAAACATCCAGACCAGTATATTACAAAATATTTCATTTCTCTTTTATCCAGGGAAGAATGAACCGCTCTATCCTTTTTCCTCTAGCCATAAATCACCTGCAGGGGTTTTCATCACTCTCCTATATGTAGTTTTTCACTTAAAACCTAGGCTATAAAAAAGCATCAAATTCTAATGAGCAACCCAAGGCTCTGTAGCAACATGTGGCTCTTTCATCCCTCTGCTGTGGCTACCAGTTGCTGGTTGGCGCCACAATTTTGAGAAGACCTTCCGGTTTGGGGAGGGGGGAAGTATGGCGTGCCAGGAGGAGACTCTATGGCAAGGGGCAGGTTTTCCGGTCGGCTCCACAATTGATAGGGCTTTTGATTAGGACAGGTAGAGGAAAAAGGACACCGCACTAGGAGGAAACTCTATGGTGGGTAAACCGGACTTCCGGTCAGTTCCAGAATTGAATGGGGGCTTCCGGTTAGGACCTTTGTGGCTCTTTGAGGGTTTAAGGCTGCCAACCCCTGGTCTAACCAATAAGCAAGGCCTCACCTAATACTAATGCATTCAGGCTTCCAGGAAAAGTGACACAACTAACACATACTTGAACACATATCTTGGTTCGCACATCTCTCTAGAAAATCTGCTAGTGGGGAGGCCGTTTTAGCAAGAAATAATGACTAAAGTAGAAATTACTTTATTGCTTAAATATAGTTTAGGAATGAAATATGAGCAGACTCAGTGAATAATATGGTATTCTAGAAAAATGGATACAGTGTGCAATACCATGGCTGGGAAAGAGATTTCATTTGGGAGACTGCAAAAATAATCCAGAATACATTAGCCACAGCTTTTAGCCAAGTGTTAACCTAATGCAGGATGCATTTCTTTCCAAAGACATCTTAATCCCTGAAGAAGAAGAAGAAGAAGAAGAAGAAGAAGAAGAAGAAGAAGAAGAAGAAGAAGAAGAAGAAGAAGAAGAAGAAGAAACCTCATCAGCAGTACAGTATGAAATAGCAGGAAGAGAAATGAAATTAATATTGAGAATGGCAATGCTGTATCATTTCATACTTATTACGGTAATTATTCATTAATATCATTCTTAATATAACAAGCCATTTTCTTATAACAACAACTTCATACACTTATAGGAAATGAAACTATTCTATCAATGAAAATGGTAGTATTGTGCCCTCTGTAATATTTCAACAAGAAAGTTCAGTAAAAGAAAGCCAGAAACAATAACAGGAAATAACAAAACTGGGATCTGTTTGAAAGCTTTAGCATTTTTACTGACCAGATTTTTTTGGGGGGAGGGTTGGGAGAGTAAGCAGAAATATAAATGCAGGCCACTTGGCTGCTAATATTCATTTATAAACTCGCTACACCTACATTATGGGGTTTGAGGATATAAGACCACGACTGAGATACAGAGTATGTGTCTTCTGTGCAAATGTCACAGGTCAACTCCAAAACAGGGCTGGGAAGCACTCCTGCCTAAACCACTGCAAAGCTGCTAGTAATCAGTAAGGATAACTCCAAGCTCTATGAATCAGGGTTCAATAAAACTGGGAGTTTTCAACAAAGCAAAAAAAAACAAAAAACCATAAATATTTTATAAGTTAACTACTTATTCTTATACACTCCCCCAATATTTCCTACCAGCATCTACGTCTGTTAGAATCTGTATTATTGCTTGCTGCTGACTGATTCTTATAGCCTGTGCAAAGTATGTAAAATCAACATAGCAAATATTTAAAGAGATCAGCAATTGCTCACAGGGCCTTTTAGGTTACATTTTCAACTTGATCATCTTGATAGTCAAATCAGGACAATATTGCTCCAAACTGTATACATTTATTCCTGATAGTGGTTTCTATTCACAACATCATCTGTAAGTATAAAGGGGAGTCACGTGTAGATTTTTCAGGTCTTGGGAAGAAAATTCACCTGAAATATGTGTTTTCCCCCCTTGGAATATCAGCAGCTACACTTCAGATTCAGGAAACTGAGACAAACAAGCAAAGGCAATATAGCAAGAATTCTTTACTCTTAAGAACAACATTGAAGTGACATAAGAGCACATGACAGCCACTTGGTTTTGTTTTTTTTAACTGTGCGATTAGATTTTTCCAACTCACCTTCTTCCTTGAAGGCTTTGTCTGCATGGCTTTTAAAGGCAGCTCTATTTTTATTAGGTCCTTTTGGATTTATATCACCACTCAGGCACGTCACTGGGTTGCATTAAAAATCCAAGCCAGTATTTCGAAGTGCATTGTTGCTCAGCTTTTCTGAAGATGCCGTCTCATCAAGAGGAACTGCTCAAGAGGAGGAGCTGATAGAGATCACTCTCGAGAGCATGGTTGCCAAACATCCCTGGCCCTAAAGGGTTTGTTACTATCTCGCCGGTTTTTCATTATGGCAGACAGTATTTGTATAAACCCTAAAATGTGGTAAGGTTGCTTGCACAAAAAAGGAGGAACTGTCTACTTCTCATGTCTGAAGTTAAAAGACTGAATTATGAACACTGGAATATTAGGAACCCTTTTCTTTTGACTTCATAGCAAAGGGGAAGAATGAGCAGAAGAGTGGTGAGTGCAGACGTGCAATAAAATAGGAAATGTGGTGGGAATGGAGAGAGGCAAACAACTGAGCACTATCGTAAAAAAAGCATCAGCCAACATTTTCCCATTAGATTTTAAAGATTACCTATAAATTTTGGGAGAAGCTGTCATTGTTGCAATAGATTCCTCAGTGTTCAACTATGGGGGAATAATATGTGCTTTTGTCCTTAGGTGTTGTTGTTTTTTAAATTCACATTTTTTCAATGTTTTTGTTTAGTTTTGTTCTATCTCTGTTCAATTTTTTTTCTTTTGGATTTTGGATTTTAATATTTTGAATAAAATAAAATGAAATTGTTAAAAAGGATTCTGAGATTACCATACACCATCAACAAAATTCCAGCTATTTATCTATAAAACCAAGATAACATTCTGTGATTTTGGATACAGGATTATATTAAATTCTGAACTGTGGGAACAATTTAATACATGCTAAATTGTGCACATAGAACAACGGATCTAGTCAGTAAAGTACAGCTCTTGATATATCAAGAAAAAAATAATCTCAACTCCATAGAAATTCTCTTTTATTAGTATTTTAGGAAAATGGAGTAATGAAAGTAAGTAAAAAAGCTCAGAATTCCTTTTAACTCTCTGAAAGACTAACCCCTGTTGTAAATTGCAATCTAATAAATGAAATAAAAAAAATCATACTGACAAGCTATTAAAACATAAATCCACTTATCTTCCCCAAAGTAAGACAGTCACTGTCTCAATAGCAAAAATAGGCCAAAACTGTCAAGTGCAATTAAACACAAACTATGTTTAAGAACTCAACACAGTACCAGTCTAATTCCACTGAGGCTTTGATAGAAGCAAAACAGTATCTCCTGAGAGGTGCCTTTTGCATGAAGAAGAGCAGTAACTTACATACAAGGTATTTCATGCAATTACACAATAAAGTTGTGAAGAACGATGCAAAGTAATACTGGTGGAGGGGTACTGAATACAAAGGAACAAAGAAGAATTTAAACTGACAATCTATGCAGAAAATTGAAAAGCCAACTTGTACTGCAAACTCATTGTCAAGTTCTTCAGAGCTAACTGGAGCAAGATGAATCTGTTTAGCGCTGGGTTCTGGCAGAAGATAGGACTCCTGTTCAACTGAAAAAGGGAATATTTTTCTTCTACAAAATGCTAACTAGAGTTTTAAAGCGCCTGGCTCTGTAGATTTTCCATCTTTAATTCCTGTTGGGACTGCACTTCCCGAATCAGAGTTGGCAGACTATATTTGGGGGTCAAACACATATGAAAATTTTCAACTTAGGTTTTTAAAGAAAGCTATAAAATACTGTGGAATAGCATATGCAGTGGAATAGTAGTGCAAAATATAAATTTAATTTTGCAAAATGTGAACAAAATTAAAAAGCAGAGAAGACGGAAAAATATAGACCCAAGTTACAGAACCTAGTATTGTATTGCAATGTTGACAAAATGTTTTATATTAATGATTATTAATTATAAGAACAGAAAATAACATGTTATTAGTTAAAACCTATTTATGTACAATAGCTAAACTCTACTCTTTCCAAAATGATTGTCATTAACTCCCTCTTTAAAACACTGACTCGATTCCAATGTGTGTGTAACACACTATGCCAAAATGTGTAGAAACAATTTATATCATCCTCTGAAGATTGGAATATATTACTGCTATCACAAAAATGAGACACTGTTAAATAAATAAAGATGCTATACAGAAATTGAAGCACTGTGGTTGCAGATTTATCAAAGGATATATCCCTGAGTAGATGGCTGTTTATAAATCATTAACAGTGTTAATACGAGCCTTTTGAACCATTAAGATTGAAGATGAGACCTTTCTCTAGGTTTTTGGAGGCAGGAGTAGCTACAGACCAAACAAAATGCTCTTAGGTTCCTACAGCAGGAAGCCAGTTCTTGGAGATAAATTTTCCAAAATCGCATTTAACATATTTTATTGTAAACAAACAGTTTTTATTTAAATAAAGTTTTTAGTTTAATATTTACTACTTTTAATTGTTTGAAGTGTGATCCTACATTACTTTCTAATTGTTTTTAATGAAACTATTTTAATTGATATAGTCATCCAAAAAGCAGCTGGAGAGGAATAAAACCTCAGTATTTTAAATTGGTAACTTTTCTGCAGGAAGAGCCTATTTTTACAAAATTATAGCAGCGCTCTGTCATTTATTAGGTATAGTATAGTAAGACTGTACATCTGCATTTTTAAATGACTGCAAACAATATTGATCTAAAAGGGGGGGTGAAAGTGATTGTACATTTAATTTAAAAATCTAATTTACATATATAACTTTATTATGGTGGGTACCATAATTTCTCTGAGACAGCTTGGATTCTATTCAGTTGTGTCTATACACTAATTGTATAGTATTCATCAGTAAATCATACTCAGTGGTGTTCTTTGCAAATCCCTTCTGGAGTCTGGGGCACTCTATGAGGCTAAGTTTGTAAGGCCATGTAAAGAGACCTTACAAAGGCCTCTTTATAGCAGAATATACCAATCATACACAAAAAAGTGATAAACAAATAATACAAAACCACCACGGTGTATAATGTTATTGTGTCAAAAGCAATATCAATAATATGAAATCGGCCCAGCCTCCCTGTAATGGATAGAGATGCCAGAGAATCCCATAGTAATTAGGGTGTAATCTGACCGTGATCAAAAGCTTCCCCAACTACAAATGACATAGCCACTGCTCTAACAGAACACCAAATCTGTTATGTGACCACTGTTTTGTGTCAAGCTCTGAATGATCTGGGATAGGCCCACGGCTGTCATGGTGGCCATGAACCAGTGGTGAAATCCAAATGTTTTTATTCTGTGGGCGTGGCTTGGTGGGCATGGCAGGAGAAGGATACTGCAAAATCTCCATTCCCACCCCACTCTGGGGCCAGCCAGAAGTGGTATTTGCTGGTTCTCCAAACTACTCAAAATTTCCACTACCGGTTCTCCAAAACCTGCTGAATTTCATCCCTGGAGGCATTTCTCAGTTTATAACTTTCATCCTGGTGCCTATCTATCCTGTGCTTTGATATAACTTCCTGGGTACAAAAAGGGGGAGTATCATCTGTTTTATCTCTGCTCCGGAGCCGTGAGCGATGCCTGAGAACAGCTTCTTATAACCTTCTCAGCCTGCATTCTCAAAACGTCTTCTCACCTGCAGATTGGCTTATTCAACACCGGACTGAGGAGAGGGATGTCTAACTGTTTTAATCTAATGGAATTGCCTGGGAATCCACAGATTCTGCTTTTTTTTTTGGCCTTGCTACCACTTTCCTTTTAATAAAAGTTTCCTTTTGAAATGCCAATCGTTTTAAGAGTTCTACTTTCTTGAACGGATCTGCAAAAGTGGTTAACCCGGAGAAGCACTTATTCTACTGAGGGGACCCTGCACACCATGTCATTCCTGGGCTGAAACCTCTACCACCACCCAGCTGGATGCATTCTCTGAGTGTCCTATCGAAGATCTTAAACAGAGAAATAAGACAGGATAAGGAAATAAAAGGAATGAAAATTAGAAAAGAAGAATATAAATTACAAGATTTCACAGACGATTTGATGTTTATTATGGAAAATCCAGCAGAAACAGGTTTTGAAGTTTTAAATCAAATAGAACAATATGGAGAAGTGACTGGATTGAAAATTAATAAAGAAAAAACAAAAATGTTAGTCAAAAATATCACGGAAAAACAAAAGAGAAAAATGGTGGATAAAATGGACGATAAAATAGAAAATATCCAGCAAAACATCTTCAAAAATGAACAGAGGATAAACATTGTGGAAACAAAAATACAACAAACAGGGAAAAGACTAGATAATATGGAACAAAGATCTATGACAAGAAATAAAGACTTACAAGATTCAATTGTCTTCCTGGAAATGGAAAAAGCAGCCTTTTTCCTTAGATTCCAAAACATAGCAGAAACAAAAGAAGAAAATATAGAAGATATAATGTCAGAAATACTAGCAGTGGCATTGCAAAAGGAAAAGCAAGAGGTGCAGAAATTGAACTACAGAAAGAGCCCCAAAATCAAAAAATAAAACAAGAAAGAGATATAATAAAACATAAGTTAAACCTGATACTGGAAATAAATATGGCACGGAAGATTAAAATGCCAAAACAACAATACTTTGAAAACGTAAATAAACCGGGGCGATGGTTAGCCCATGAATTAAAAAAGAAGAAAGGATAATACATCAATTACAAGATGACAAAGGAAAGATACATTATAGAAAGGAAGAAAAGAAAAAGATAGCACAAAACTTCTTCCAACAGCTATATTCCCAAGAAAATATATTAGAAAAAGACATAAAACAATACTTAGATAAAATGGAGTTAGGAAAATTAGAGGACACCCAAAGAGAGATACTGAATGGAACAATCACAATGACAGAATTAAAAGAGGCAAAGAAAAAACAGAAAAACAATAAAACGCCAGGCCCAGACGGACTCCCAGTAGAATTATACAAGACATTCCAAGAACCATTAGATGAAATAATGTTAGAAATTTTTAATGAAGCACTTAGCAAAGTCAAAATACCAAATTCCTGGATAGAAGTCCTAATTACTCTTATCCCAAAAGAAGATATTGACAAACAACAAATAAAAAATTATAGAACGATATCTCTATTGAATGCAGACTATAAAATATTTGCAGCAATAATCTCCGAACAATTTAAAAAAGTAATAAATGAATACATACATCCAGATCAAAATGGATTTCTTCCTAGGTGCCAAATTAAAAATAATATGAGGGTTATATTAGATATACTAGAATACTATGAAACACATCCGGACAAACAAATGGCATTAATATTTTAGGATGCCCAAAAGGCTTTTGATAATTTAAATTGGAAATTCATCATTTTACAATTGGAATGTATGAAATTCGGAGAAAAAATTATAAAAATTGTTGAAAAAATATACTCATTACAAACAGCAAAAATAATTATAAATGGAGAAGTCACAAACAAATTTAATATAGAAAAGGGAGTAAGACAAGGTATACACATTTGCAAATACAACCAAGGTATGAAAAAGATAAAAAACAATATGGTTTTAATTTGGGAAGATCAGAGTTACATGAAATCTTATTGGGAAAAGATGAAAAAGTGATTAAGAAATTATATAATTACTTACTGCAAGTTGAATTGGAAGAAGTGGTAAAAGAAACAATGATAAAGTTGGCAAGGAATTTTGGTTATACAATAGAATTAGAAAAATGGCAACAATTGTGGGAGAGAAATTATAAATTAACCATGGCAACAGCATATAAAGAAAACCTGTATAAAATGTTTTATAGATGGCACATGTGACCTGAAAAATTAGCAAAAATGTTTAAGGGTAAATCAGCAAAATGTTGGAAATGTCATCAATTGTCAGGATCATATGGTGGACATGCACAGAAGCAAGGAAGTATTGGACTAAAATACAAACATGGTTAGAAAAAATAATAGAGGGACAACTAGAATTAAAACCAGAAACATTTTTATTAGGTATTTTACCAGAGAAATGTAAAAAAGAAGATACATATTTGGTAGTGCATATATTAACAGCAGCGAGGATTGTGCTTGCACAAAACTGGAAAGCAGGGAATATACCTGCAGAGGATCAGATAATTAAGAAAAATTTAGACTGTGCTGAAATGAATAGACTAATGTTAAGATTAAAAGATAAAGAGGATTCATTGTATTACAAGACGTGGGGGAAATTTTATGAATGGTTAGAAAAAGAATATAAATGAAGAAATGGAAATAAAAGTGAATGACAAACCCAGATGTTACATTGTTTTTAGTAGTAGACAAACGCACAAAGATAAAAGAATATGTTAATAATATTTGTATAGAATAAAACATAAAAAGTGAGAGGTTGTGTAAAGGAAAAGAAATCAAGATTGCTGGAAGGCCATCCCAGATAGAGGAAAAGTGCAGGAAAGAAGGGTGGAAAGGAGAGGAGAAAGAGGAAGGAGGAGGGAAGAAAGAAGGAGGGGAAATGGAGAAGAGGTGGGGGAGAAGAGATATGGTTAGGGGAGAGATAGAGAAGAGTGGGAGAGAGGGAAGGGAAGTAGGTAAGGGAGGAGAGGAGTAAGGAAAGTAAGGAAAGAAAGAAAGGAAGGGCTGTGAGAAGTAGAAATGGAGGATGGCAAAAGGCAACCTTGAATTAATAAAGGAATAAGGCAAAATAGAATATATGTATAAAAGTTTTTCTTAAAATGTGAAGATGAAGAATGTGATGATACATATGTGAATGTCTGCCTGAGAAATAAAATAATAAAAGTGTTGTTTTTTTTAATATCCAAGTCCAAAAACATGTCAAACGTTAAAGGTAAGGGCAGGACTTCAAACTAGGTCCAGAAATTAGGGTACTTAAGCAGGCCCCAATTGTTTCAAACCTGATGAAAGTAGGAGGTTGGGCTGGTATTATGGGACGTCAACCTCCTCACCTTGATCTAAATCTGAAAGCTGCCTTGCCAGAAGTCCCATGTGGCCTCTCGCAACAAGGGAAGGGACTAGATCCAATCTCTGAGAAACTCCGAGGTTGACAAAAGTATGCACGGAACTCTTTAGCACCACCTGCTGCAGCCTGTGGTCCAGCAAGCATGGGAGATATCTCAGTTGTGTTGTCTCATCTCGGTACAGACTCTGCCTCGGCCACAGCTCCATCTGGCTGTGCAATGGAGAGTTTTGACTGATCAAAAGCCACAGAGCCTGGAGAAGCACCTCACCGCTCCTCCTCCATTCCCTAACACACGTTGTCCACTTCTTCCTTCTTCAAATCAGTGGAAAGGATTTGGAAATGGCGTGATTGCCATCACTTAAGAGCTGAACTCTTAATGTTGACCATTCTGGGAATCTTCTCCATGAAACTCAGCCCCGGTTTGCACTGTTCAGGTACAACTGTCGGGTATTTTTTCCCATTTTATAAATGTTCGTTTTTATCCTTTGGTTACTATATAGGAATACCGTAAGGTGTTGTTGTTGTTTTCAATTTACACGGGCAGATATTCTTGCTTTTACTTTTTCTTAACCATTTTTCCGTTTAGAAATCACCTCGTGGCAGATTAAGGAGGATGATTCAATTGAAAACACACCAGCTGCAGCTACAATACTTTGTTCATTGCAGAGTGGGGAAAAATGAGACTTAAAACATAAGAGAAAGCCAAAGTAATGACAGCAAGTAGAACAACCACTCTTAGAATTGCCAATGAAAATATCACTTGTGGAGTCCTTCTATCTTATAGCATCAACCGTTAACAGTAAAGGAACAAGAAACCAAGAAATACACTGCAGTCTAGTACTTTCCAAGACCTTCATAGAGTAGCTATGAAGATCTTGGAAAAGATACTCAAATACAGTGGCTCCTTGGTACTCCTTGTTAATTGGTTCCGGGAGGCACAATCGGTACCAAAAACTATTGAGTACCAAACAAATTTTCCCCATAAGGAATAATGTAATGAGTCACAAGGCAGCCAATTCAGACAAGTTCTAGCATGCGCATTGAATATCAAACAGACGATGAATACAAGATGTTCATGTCCAAATGCATTGAGTACAAAATTCGATGAGTTTCTAAGCAGTTGAGCACCAAGGTACCACTGTACTAGAATATGTCGACACTACAAAGATCAGAATCACGCAAGCTATGCTATTCCTTGTGACGCTCTATAGAAGCGAAAGTTGGGATTTTGAAGAAACAGGATTGGAAGAGTATTGATGCTTTTGAATTTTGGCGTTGAAGACTTTTTTTTTGGCAAATTTTTTTTTTGCACTGCGCATGTGCAGTGTGCTTCACATGCGCAGTGCAAAAAAAATTACCAAAAGAAGGCAGAAAACAAGATGGTGACGCATGCACAGTGCCGGGAACTCGACGCAGAAGGGAAAAAAAACCTGAAAAAAATTCCCCCCACCCCCAAAAAAAATTCAAACAAAAAGATGGCGGCTTCCACAGACCAGAACTGGTTCTGTGACGTCACCAGCGACTTACTACCTACTCTATAGAACCGGTCTGAACCGGTGGGAACCCATCTCTGAGAGCCAAGAAAATAAACCAATGGACCACTGAACAACCCAGAATTTTCACTCACGGTTCAAATGATCAGGCTCAAATTATCTTACATCGGACAACGTGAAAATTCAGTTTTGGAGAAAGTTCTACTACTGTGAAAGATAAGAGGGTAACTGGCAACAAGATGGATGGACTCAGAGTAGCAATGGAGGTACCACGGGTTAGGGGTAGATTGTCATAGAGAAAATCAACCTTATGTGATCAATAGGAGCCGAAAACAACTTGATGGCATATGATCAATCAATCAATCCATTATGCATGGCTTCTTATGTTGCTATAAGATGAAAGAAGAAAACGTTGCTATTTAAGCATACCATGCAATTAAAACTGCTCTGTGTCGTACATAACATTTTTGGTCGTAGTAAAGTCCATATGTATGATCATAATCTTTTTTTTTTTAAGTAGATAAAATGGTTTAGCAAGATTTTATAATGCATTTGAAACTGAAATGTTCTTATTAAAATAGTCTCGATATATTTTAGTTTCTAATGGCAAATGTGGAATCCATTTCCTCCTTAAATCAAAATACAGGAAATCCAATAAAATAACAAAGGTTTTAATGGAGCATTTTAGATTTAACCTCTAAAAGGCCCTTTGGAGATATAGAAGGGACAAGCGTGCCTTTGTCTTCAAACCTTGGAAGCAGCCATCTCTTTTACTGGAATCACTGGAGGAAAAAATATTCTACGTGGAACCAATATAAACAATATCAAACAATACCCAACGTATGATTTTCATGCAAGAGCCAGTTTGGTTTAGTGCAGGGTGTCAAACTGGATTTCATCAAGGGACAGATCAGCATTGTAGTTCTCCGCGGACCCGGGGAGCAGTGGGGAGCGGATGGTGGTGGGTGGAGAAGAGACAATATGGACCAGCACCCTTTCGGCCAAAATGGGGTGCAGGGGATCCCCTCTGCCCCGTTTTCAGCCTGAATGGCCACCTGCAGTACTTTACCAGCCACAAGGGGGTATATGTGGGGCCCTCACACCTCATTTTCACCTTTGATGGCCTCCAGCAGCACTTTTAGCCGGCTGAAAACGACCCTCTGCGTGGCCCGTTTACAGCCAGCAGAGTGCTGTAAGAGGCTGTGGAGGCCAAAAACTGAAGTCGTGGGAGAGCCACACACAGCCCGTTTTAGCCTGCACAGGCACCGCGGACCAATCCTTTGATATTTCCTTGCTGGCCCCGTGGGCCTAAGAGTTTGACACCCCTGGTCTAGTGGTTAAGGCACCCGGCTGGAAGCCAGGAGGCACTGAGTTCAAGTGTTGACTGAGGTAAGAAAGCCGCTGGGTGACTTTGCGCCAGTCACTTCCTCTCAGCCCAACCCACCTCACAGGATTGTTGTTATGAGGAAAATAAGGAGGTGTGGTGGATATGTTTGCTGCCTGGGAACTTTGTAAAACAAATAAATAAATAAAGATATAAATCAGATAAACAAAAATGTTAAAAACATAAAAAGGATTTCCTCATTTTCCCCCCCTTCAAACTCAGGCCATTTTATTTATGTTGTTTCTATCACACCCTAGATTAGGCCCTGAATAATTTCCTCATGATAAATATTTATGGGAAATTCTTTTATTATTCCTTTTATATGTTATTACAAATGAAAAGTCCTGAGTTCTAATGCTAGCACACCTCGTCATCAAATCTTCCCTCTTGTTCAGGTTTATTCTAAACTGAGGTATCCTGAGTTGAAGTCTACCCATCTTTAAGTTAAGATTGAGAAAGCCTTATTAAAGTCTCTGGCTCTTTCTTCACAAGGAAATTAATCTATAAATCAGTGCTTGGTCAAAATTGAATCAATTTACTGGGTTTTCTCCAAGTCATAGTTACCAAATTAAGAAACCAATTTACAATAAAGTAAAGTGCAATGGGAGACCCCAAACCATTTGACCTCTCTGCTTGGGAACATATCCAGGTCTTCAAGTCTTTTCTAAAAACTAGCAGAGTTGGGCAAATCTAATTTTGAGTTTAGGTATGATGTTCTAAATCAGGGGTCTCCAACCTTGGCAACTTTAAGCCTGGTGGACTTCAACTCCCAGAATTCAAAGCTGGCTGGGGAAT
>JANHFT010004290.1:35736-51610 GCA_032467955.1 Pseudoxenodon macrops | reverse complement strand
GGAATGGAATTCAGCAAGGTTTCTCTTCCCCACCCCCATTTTCTTTTCCAAAAGACTTTTCTTTCCTGACAGAGAGAAGAGAGAGAGAGAGAGAGAGAGAGAGAGAGTGTGAGTGAGAGAGAGAGAGAGAGAGAGAGAGAGAGAGAGAGAGAGAGAGAGAGAGAGAGAGAGAGAGAGAGAACTAAGTAAAAGTTAAAACTGTGCAGAACACTCAAACTCTAAGTAGTCATTAGAGGAAGATTCAACATTGAGGAAGATACATACCACCTATAGATAGAACAACAGAATAACGGAGTTGGAAGGGACCTTGGAGGTCTAATCTAATACTCTACTCAAGCAAGAAACCCTATATCATTTCAGACAAGTAGTTATCCAGTCTCTTCTTAAAAGCCTCCAGTGATGGAACATTCACAACTTCTGGAGGCAAGCTATCCCACTGATTAAGTGTTGTAACTGTCAGGATTTCCCCCTCCTTATTCCTAGTTCTCTCCTTGATTAGTTTCCACCCATTGCTTCCTGTCTTGCCTTCAGGTACTTTGGAGAATAGATTGACCTCCTCTTCTTTGTGGGAATGCCTTAGATATTAGAACACTGCAATCATGCCACCCCTAGTCATTCTTCTTTTCATTAACAGAGGTGAAAAAGGAATTGTATACATACATACATACACACACATACACACACCCCACACACACATATATACACTATTCCAAAAATATAAAGGGCAGAAACATTCCTTGAGCCCTACGAAAGGGAGTAGTAGCTAGAAGGCATCCTGTCTGGCTCCTCATTGACTCTACATGTATAAGATGGAGAGGAGGGAAAGTATATTCAGACTTACAAGACGTTGTTATCATAGCCCTACTCCATCCTTCTGGTCTTCCTGTTTCCTGAGTTGGATTACCTTAAAAAGTTGACAATTTTATAAGGAACCTGTTGAGTGAAAAGTATAAAGCTGATATTTCTGCTATGAGTAGTTTTAACAGTGGGATGTGGTCTTTCCAACAATTGATCAAGAAGTATCCCGGAATATTGCTTTCATCTTTTCAGGCAACGGGGTCGTGTCTTAAGAGGAAATAACATGCTGATTTGGAGTTATAATGGAGGAAAATTGCTTAAGAGAATTCTGACAGGCTGGAAAATAGGCCAATTAGTTAACCCACCTCTCTTCTCCTGTGATTTGTGAGTGTCTCTGTTTAATTTTGCTGTCACTAATGCAGAGCTGTTAAAAATGGATTAACTGAACTCTTTAGCTTTCTTCTTTGTTTTTATTTTATTTTAAGCAAGGTAGGTTTTCTTTGATTTAAAAAAAAATGTTTTTAAGAGAAAGAAACAGTTAACAATGGGAAAAAAACCAGTTTTTTTTTCTTAAGGCCACCCACTTAAAGCCAGCATCCTTTGCTCTTTTTTTTCTTTTCAAAAAAGCTTTATTGTAATACACTTGTAACTCCAGGACTCTTTACAGACATAATTTGTCTATGTTTCTCTTGGATGAGGGAAGCAAGTTATAAAGGCTACAACATCCAAATACGTTTCACAGTCAAATTTCATCTGGGATTTACAATTAACCCACCAACTTTCTAAGGGGTTAGGATAAAGTGATTATATTTGCTTGTCCTGGAAATATCCTGGATTAGGAATCATTGTTGAAAGAGTTGGTGTAGAAGAAGAGGCAGAGACTGGGGAGAGTGGAATCAACAGAGGAGTTTTTGTGGAACAAATTCAGAAAATACAATAATTGCACAGTTCTCTCCAACAAAATTAGTGTACAACCTAACAACAAACAATTAAAGCCAGTTTGTCCAACCCAGATACAACCCAACTCAACAATCCATATTTTTCGGAGTATAAGACGCACCTTAGTTCTTGGGGAGGAAAATAGAGGGAAAAATCTGCCTACCAGGTATTCATCTGACTAGCGTCCTTAGTCTGCTCAGCTTCAGCACATTATTTTATCCCCTGGTGAGGGCTGAAAAAAGCTTCTTTGGAAGGAGTAGCAATGAAAAAAGCCTGCAAAGACTTAGGGCTGGAAAAAAAAGCTTCTTTGGAGGGGAATAGCAATGAAAAAAGCCTGCAAAGATCACTTCACTCATTAGCATCTTGTTAGGACTGGGGGAAAAGCTTCAAAAAAGCTACATTCAGAGTATAAGATGCACCCAAATTATCAACCTCTTTTAGAGGGGAAAAAGGTTATCTTATACTCTGAAAAATATGGTAGTATTTGCACATTTTGTCCAGTATGCCATAAACATAACCAACACTCAGTTTTATTTAAAGTTTGCTCCAGTTTTTTGGGCAAGCTAATCTGTAATTTAGATAGTTACCTATATACTACTAAGTAGTAGATATATGCATACCATGTTTCCCCAAAAGTAAGCCCACCCTGAAAATAAGCCCTCCCCGAAAATATTTAAATGCATATGCAGCCAGTCCCCGCCATTTTCTCTGGTTGGGGTTAGGGAGACAGAGCTGGAAATCAGGTAAAACTGCAAGAGGAGCCTCGTCTTGCTTCACGCGTCCCAAAATACTAAGACCTCCCCGAAAATAAAGCCATACACTTATTTCCGGGTTCAAAACATATAAGTCAGGATCTTATTTTTGGGGAAACATAGTATATACAGATAAAGCTGCAACATTTATGAGACATGTTTATTTTTGCTAATTTTGCTATAAAGTGTAATCTCAAATGGAAAGAAATTAATCAGGATTGTTCCTAATTCTCCAAAATATACAGAGAGTGTGTTTGAATAAATCTTAATAATCTATTTCCATTACTATTGGGTTGCTGGTTTAATAATGTCTTCATTTAAGAAGAGGGATTTCAAGGATAGTAGATGAAAAGAGGCTATCTGCTGAAGGTATTGGGAACAAAATTTAAAAATATGGAAATTGAATTTGACTTCCTGAGCAAGAAACTGAGTCATCATAAATATTGAGTATTTTGAATGGTTTGTGATAGAAAATAAAGTGGAGTTGAGCAGTTGCTATCATCTGCCTCAGTTACAGGGTTAATCAGAACAAGGCAGATAATAGCAATTGCCTATGTTTATTGCAGCCCCAAGGTATTCTGTCATCTAAGGCAAATGACAAGATAGTGTACTTCACAGATTATGGCACCATAAGGTAAAACTTACTTCAACTCTGGTATTGGACATATTTTTCCTTACCTCAGGGTATAACTTAACTTGAATTTGAAGGGCAGTCAGACTAGAGTGCACAATCCCATTTTCCAATATATTACCCTTTTACATCATTTGCCTGAGGCCAGCTTTGACTGTATCTCTGGCATTTAATCAACCACTGAGACAGC
Organism: Pseudoxenodon macrops; assembly: GCA_032467955.1. Lineage (NCBI taxonomy): Eukaryota > Metazoa > Chordata > Lepidosauria > Squamata > Pseudoxenodontidae > Pseudoxenodon > Pseudoxenodon macrops. Next base: position 48,300 of record JANHFT010004290.1, on the reverse strand, counting down.
AAAAGTAAGCTATAGTGCTTTCAGTATTTCACCTACTGAATACTTCAACTTCAGTCAGAGCAAAACATTATATGAGATTGTAAATGGTGATTACTGAAAACAGTATCTTCCTTATTTTTTCCTTGATAAACCCTGAGACATTACATTGCTGTGCTGTGCTGTGTATTGGCTACCTAAAGTGGCAGTCAGTGAAACCAAACAGGACCAGAAATTCACTCATTGATTTGCAAAGTTGTGTCAACTTTTGAATTATTAAATATTTCCCCGGGGAGAAAGAAAAGGAGAAAAGACAAAAGACTGTGTAATGTCATGCATCTGTGTAATGTCTGCTACTGACCAAAGTCTCTTGGTGTAGCTGTTAATAGGGGTCTCATTTTATAAGATGGGCAGAAGCTGAAGATATAAGAGTTATGAGACGGAGGGCACAGATAAACCCCCAAGTTGCCACAACAACTCTTAAGAGAGAGTGCTAACGACAAGATGATTGCAAAGAAATATAATCCTTCCATTGCCCACCCCACCCCCATCCTGCCAGAACTAATACTTCCATCCTCCCATTGTCCAGTCACAACGAATGAAGCTTCTTGTATAAGAAGTGAAACGTTTTCTGCTTCTTCCTCTTCAAGAAAAGAAAAAAAACCCAGTCCAGATACCTTTCGAAAAAGTACCTTTGAGACAACCATGACCTAGATGACTCAGAATCTCCATAGACATTTTCAGAAGAAAGTAATTGTGATTTCGGACAAAAACATCGAGTCAATTGAAATGTATATTTGTGTAATGTGTACATGCTGAGATTATTTACACTGAAATCTACCTAAAAGTTTTTAGGATGTTTGTGTTATTAATGAAGTTCTATAAATAAATCACACAGGTAATAAAGTAAATTATAGCTCCGTCTTCTTTATTGGTTAGTGCAAGAAGCAAACGTTCTGTTTACGGTGGGTTTAAAAAAAAAATGTCATTACGCATCAGGACTGCAAATTATGTCTGTAATGTGTTGAGAAATATAACCTATAAATCAGTTGAAATGTAGCTTTCCCTTTGTTTCTGGCATCTATAGTTCTCCTGGGGATTCAAATGAGAATTGTTCTTTGCAGTTTTCAGTATATCTCATCCATAGAGAAAACCAGCAAATGTGAAGAGCATATTATTGAAAAAGCCCATCATGAGATATACACTTTCAACCCCTCCAAAAGATAGGGTGAGATGAGAAGATTGTCCACTTTGTTCTTCTAAAGCATCTATTCTTCTGGTTCTGGACCATCCCTCAGTTGCTCTCCTTGAAGATTTCATGACATCTGATTTTCCTCTGGGGAAGTATTTCATTGCTCCTTTAGCTGGATAATTAAGTCAGACACATTGTCAATCCTTGAAAGAGACAGAGGAAAGATCTCTGGGGCCAAATTAATGCTCTCACCAACCTATTCCAGGCAGCCTTTAAAGTTTAGGAGAGGATTGGCATGCTACCTTTGCTATCACTTTTATTTTTATGTTTTGTTTGGACAAATTATATGTTGAAACAGCTTTGTCAACAAACCCACAGATGTTAGTAGCCTTCTGGGAGATAGTAGGAAGGATAGAGAGCTGTGGTCCTTCTCCCTTTCATTCCTATGCTAAGTGTTTTAATTTTTTTCCTCTGGCTGCCAAGGAGCATGCTATGTTGCCCCATTGCCCCATTCATTCACCTGGATGGCATTCCTTGATAGGTACTTCCTAGGTACTATTCAAATGCTAAAATTGAGGGTCTAAAAGAATGGTAGATGCTTAATGATTGTTTTACATTCCGATGGAATGCCATCAGTCATTGCAGCCCTGGGATACGTTATGCATTATTCCCAGGTGACTTAATAAGGGAATTTAATGATCAGAAGCAGTATGATGAATTGAAAAGGAGATAAACTTTGCCAACACTGCCTGACAAGGACATCCTAAAATTGCTGGAGAGTACAAAATTGATGTCATGAAGATAACATTTTTGGCAACTCGGTGCCTTTAGCATCATTCTGGTATCGTCTTCTTGAATATTTTATTATTTCTCTTCATCTAGTTTTTTGGAACACTTTAACGGTGTTTATATAACTTCAATTTGCTTTAGCATTATATTAGTGAACAACAAGTGAGCAAATGAGAGCCAGAGCCAGTGTTATGGCAAATAAATAATGACAATATTTAAATTTAACTACCATATTATTATTATTATTTTGTAAATCTGCATATTGTATTAGCATATTTTGACTACTCAGAGAATTCGTTGGAGAATTAGGATGCTATTTTTTCTGATATGCAAAATACTGTTGAACACTCTAGCTATTTGACTTGATTTCTTACACAAATCTGAATATATTGTTTTGTATTTGGCCCGTATACAAAATATGTTGCTGTTTTGAAATTATAGAGAAAAAAGAAATATGCCACTCATCAGGGTCAGGATTTCATGTCTGTTTTAATGTTTAAAGCGAAGAACAGAGTAAATCTGATTCTGTCTGTTTTGTTAAAGCCACAAATATTTGGTTTTATTATTTATTACATCACCTAACTTTCTTTCAAACAGCTCAGAGTAATGCACACAATTTGGTTTGCCCTGTTTTATTCTGTGAGTAGATTAGGTTGCAACATGGTAACTAGCCTTTGTATCGTCAGCCATTCAGTGGTGTCTGAACCTCGGCCACTCTATGGATCAGCACTTTCCATGTCCCTCTGACTTGCACCCCACCTCCTTCAGATCCTCCATGGTCATCCCAGTGTCATCTTTTATAGTGTCCAGTCAAGAAGTGCTAAGGTAGCCCCTTCTCCTTTTTCCACTGACCGACTCCCAGCATGATTAACTTTTTGAATGACTCAGCTTGAATGACACAGCCAAAGTATGATAAGTCTTTGTTTGGAGGTCTTGGCTTTGAGTGATATGTTTGGTGAGACTTTTCTACTCTAGGACTTGTGATTTTTTTCAGTCCATGGGATGCGTAATAGTCTCCAGCACCACAATTCGGAGACGTCCATCCTTTCCTGCCTTTTTCATAGTCCACGTTTCACAGCCATAAATAGTAATTGGATATGATAAAATTGTAGAAAACTTTTAAAACAAAAGTCTATGGAGATTCTCAGTCATCCAGGTCATGGTTGTCCCAAAGGTACTTTTTTTTCAAGAGGCAACTCGACTTTCTGATTTTTCCTTTTTTCTTTGAAGACATTTATCTTCTCATTTAAGAAGCTTCTTCAGCTCTTTTAAAACAAAATTTTGCATTTTACTTGGGGCTTGTTTTCTACACTTTCCCTCCCTAAATCTCAGTGCCAATCTCTAAAATTCCTTCTGAAAACATCAAGGAAATACAGTTTTGCTTCATCTCAGCGGTGTGCAAATTTGTTTCATCTCACTGGCATCCATAATATTTAAGTCAAGTTTGTTAGCATCAGCAGTCTTGTCAGCTGCACTTGAATAGTGCATATAATCACCAGGCCCTTTTAAGGTTTGTTTTACTGTTTCCTGTTATATAATTATAACTATATAAAAAAAGGAGATAATAGGAAGATAGTCTAATAGTAGTTATCAGAACTTGGAAGTCAGTTTCAGCATCAGAAGTTTTCCTGGATGTACAGCTAGGTCTTTTGCTGTCAAAACATCTGAGAATTGGACCTGTTTCAATTAACCTCTTTAACTTAGAAAAAAGCTTGTTTATGTTGGCATCCCAGATGAACTGAGTATTTTTAATGAGAATTTAAAAGCTATTAAGCTACTCTGACAGGTTTTCAATACATTGCTACTTGAATGACCATCCTTAAATCCTTTCTTGTCTCGTAAGGAGTGATGTGTTTGAGATTGCTGTTACTCTCTTTGGATTAATTTGAATAATATCTTCAGATATTATTTCCATTAAGATGGCGATTTCTTTTACTCTGAATTTTTCTTGGTAATTTTCAGTCACACTGCTGTGGCTTTTTCTGGTTTCCACTAACCTCTGCTGTATAGTTTTATTCAAGAAGAAGATAACGTGTAACATTATTAATGTATGTCCTCTTTTAAAATGTTTTGTTACAAGAATCCTATGGAACATTTTGGGACTAGATCTTAGCCCAGATCTGAGAAAATTGTATCTTCCAAACGGCTTCTTGAAAGTACATTGTCTTAATTTTGTTTTTTAATCTTCAACTTAAAATCTTGAAAACGCATCTGATTTTTTTTTAGTTCTGTCATTTCACTGAATATATTCTGGGACAGTAAGGAATATTCCTTTTTAATATATTATGTTCTTTTGGAAGTACATGTAATCTTAGTATCCATCTTTATGTGTCTGTGAGATAGCTAACAAATGTTCCCTAAGCCAATTCAAACACAGAATATCTTGTCAGCAGAGTCCCATCCCTCAATTAACCCAACTATCTGTTTCCACATTATCTTCCCATTTCTGCAATATATGCTCCCATTTCTGTAATATACGGTAAGAGTGAAAAGGGAGAGGGGAATCATATTTCCAAATTCTCATGGTATCTAACTTCCCTCTGTAGCAAAGCAGCATTAGGCACTGGAAAATAGAGCTCTCCTTTTCTTCCTTTTCCAGTGGAGTACAGACACAAACAGAAGAGGCAAGGCAGCGTTCTAGGACCCACACTCTTTCTCCTTTACATCAACAACCTATGCAATCATAGTAAAAGCAGCTGCGTCCTCTTCGCAGAAAAATTATTTAACACCATCGACAATACTGCTGCCGTACAAAGCGACCTTGACCGTGTGTCAGAATGGTTGCACATTTGGCAACTCCAAATCTCAACTAATAAATGCTGTGTCCTACTCATTGGGAATAAAAATCAGAACACCAAATACAAGTTGGGTGGAAATGACCTCGTAGACGACCCTCACTCTGTCAAGGACTCAGTAGCACTCATGTCAAACGATCTAAGCCCCAGGGCTCACTGTAAGAGCATTGCAAATAAAAGCATTAAGAGTTGTCAACCTAATTTTGCAAAGCTTCTTCTCCGGTAACATTGTATTGCTAACTAGGCATACAAAACCTTTGCCAAACCAATTCTCAACTACAGCTCGTCTGCCTGGAATCCACACTGTGTATCAGACATTAATACGATTGAGTGGGTCCAGAGATATTTCACTCCACTCCTCTATTCACAGTGGAATCCCTTATGCCATCAGACTTGAAATTTTGGGCTTGGACAATCTGGAACTGCACCACCTGCGGTCTGATCTAAGCGTAGTACACAAAATTGACTGCTACAATGTCTTGCCTGTCAACGGCTTCTTCAGCTTCAACCTCAATAATACACGGGCAAACAATTGATACAAACTCAAGGTAAACTCGATTGCAGAAAATACGACTTCATCAACCGAGTGGTCAACGCCTGGAATGCTCTACCCAACTCCGTTCTTACATCCTCAAACCCCCATATCTTTAACCTTAAACTGTCTACCCTGGAGCTCACCCCATTCCTAAGAGGTCCGTAAGGGTGTGTGTGTGTGCATAAGCGCACCAGCACGCCTACCGTCCCTGTCCTAATGCCCCCATTTATTTGTATTAATTTCCTTCCTTCATGTCCATGTTCATATTTATACCTGCTATCTTGTACATGTTTGACCAACTAATAAACAAACAAACAAAGTACGGTGGGCAATTATCCCCACCCCAGTTTTCAGTCTAAAGGCTTGATCTCCCCAGTTCTCTCCAGGGGGCACCCAAAGGTTGTGCAGTCGTGGGTGTTTGTGGAATAGGAAAGCCTGAAAGGTACATCCTAGGACACAGAATCCTAGGGCTGGAGGGGAACCTTGGAGATCTTCTAGACTAACCTTCTGCTCAAGATAGGAGACATCCTATCAAGAAATAATGAAATATTGAATAATTAGGATAAGTAAACATGATGATTAACAGAATTAGAGGATAATGTTTTTTTTTTAAATAAATTTTTATTGAAAATTTGAACACAGTGTAACCGTCCTGGCAGTTAGCTTTGCCATACCTACTAAAATATCGTGTGAATTAATATATATCTTACTATTTATATACATTTAATCTATTCAATATTTACATATGCAAATAACACTTTGTAGTTATGTATGTACATTTCCCTAGATTCTCTGTTTTATAATTTCTAGTCATTCCTTATCTTAGGTCCTTCTTTTCCGTCCCAACCATTGATAAAATTTGTTCCATATCTCATAATATTCTGTTTCAACCTTGTTTTTCAATTCTACAGTCAGTCTATCCATCTCTGCACAATTCAAGATTTTCTTTATCACTTCCTCTTCATTTGGAATTTCCTTATTTTCTTAATTTCCTAAAGAGGTCTGTAAGGGGCATGCATAAGCACACCGGCGTGCCTACCATCCCTGTCCCATTATTATTTGTAGTTTGCCTTCCGTTGATCACACTCTCTACTGTGGTCCTTTTCATCAAAGTGTGTCTTAAAGCTAATCAGAAGAATCAGGGTTGGCTTTTACTGATGATTTTAATTATCCTTCTCTGCTCCTCATCCTTGCTTTTCCACTGTCTTTGTGTTGATTGTTAATTTTTTTAAATAGTCAAGCTGGCCCTGACCTGCTGTATTGGGAGGCAGGTGGAATAATGTGCTCCTGCCTAAACAGCCAGTCTTAATCCAGGGATCTACTTTCTAGTTGGGAGAAAAAAATGAGTTCAGACCAAGGAGAGCATGAAGGTCATTTTGCAAAAGATCTTCAAAGAAGGCGAAGCTACTAGAGGGAGTTAGAAGAGCTCAAACCTACTTACAAGACTTCTTTGCTTCTGTGCTTCTTTAAGAGTAGCAAGGAATGACTTGCACTTGAGACTGTCATCTTATAGGTGAGACCAAATCTCTTTCAACACATTAGCTCTTTCATCTTAATAGACTTATAGAGAATTGCATTTTAAGAGATGTCTACGTCAGTCCACAGCTAACGCTGTGCAGGAAATGAACTGCACGATGTTTAGAAGATACTCAGCTTATTTTGCTATCTAGGAACAAGATCTTTACAAATACAGGGGAAGCACCAACCACCCCTGCTGCTTCCAGATGTCAACTGAAGGCAATTAATTCTTGAAATGAGGCAACAATGAATAAGATGAAAATGGAACCAATTAGAAACCAGTTCAAATTCAGTAATTAGCTGTGAGGCTTTATTTTTTTTTAAAAGGGAAAGAGCAAGAGAGACAGTTTTCAACCATATTCCATGTCTTGGGAGCAACAGAAGAGGCAAAATCTGAAATCAGCAGGTCAGTAAGAAAGGATGGAAAGATAGCAATAGCCCTTAGATTTATATACCGTATTTTTCGGAGTATAAGACGCACTTGAGTATAAGACGCACCTGAGTTTTTGGGGAGGAAAATAGGGGGAAAAATCTGCCTACCAGGTATTCATTTGGCTAGTGTCCTTAGTCTGGTCAGCTTCAGCACATTATTTTATCCCCTGGTTAGGACTGAAAAAAAGCTTGTAAAGCACAACTGATAGAGAGAAGCAATAAAAAAAGCCTGCAAAGCCCGGAAGATCGTTAGCACCTGGTTAGGTCTGGAAAAAAAGCTTATTTGGAGGGAGTAGCAATGAAAAAAGCCTGCAAAGATAACTTCACTCTTCACTCGCCTTGTTAGGACTGAAAAAAAGTTTTGAAAAAGCTACATTCGGAGTGTAAGACGCACCCAAATTATCAGCCTCTTAGGGGGGGGTGCATCTTATACTCTGAAAAATATGGTAATAACAAACCAAAGTTGCTGTTAATTCTGGCTTCTTGTAATTAAATACGAGAATACCCCCACTGCAATAGATACTGGTAATCCTCAACTTACAACCAATTTTTTAATAACTGTTGGTTTAATTACTGTTTGCAGTCATAACAGTCTCAGAATTGGTGCTTTATGGCGTGGAAAGCATGCACATCCAGCTGTCATGCCACCAAGTCATATGACTGCATTTTGGGCCCTTGGCAACCTGTTTGCATTTATAACCAATTGCTCTGCAAACATGTGATCGCCATTTGCCATCTTCTCTGATAGCTTCCCCAGAATATCAATAGAGGGAACATTGGATTGAGATATTTTCCCTCAGCGTGCTGAGGTATTTCCCCTCCCCCCTGTGCAAATTGAGATTCTGCGCAATTTACAATTGTGCTTGTAAGTGGAAGACTGCCTGTAATAGTGAAAGTCCTAGAATAGGACTGGGAAACCCAGACTCAAACCTACCTTCAGCCATTTAATGAAATTTCATTAAATGATTTTGGTTAGTCATGCTTTCTGAGCCCAGCCTACCTCAAAATGTTCTGAAAACAAAATTAGAAGGATGAAATATTGTGAACATTGCCCTGAGTTCTAGAAGGATATGTGAGATATACATGTAACACTAACTTCTGCCTCAGAGTGGAAGTTACAAATGAGGCAAAACTGTTAGATCAACTGCTAACCATGGAGATGCAATGACCAATTGACATTCACAGCAAAGGATCTGGAATGACTGTCAATTATTTTCCAAGCACAGCCATATGTGTTGCGGTGTTATTCTTTAAAATGGCAAAATATGGCCAATCACATCTTAAATGGAGGCTGGCTGGCTGATCTTCTGTTAGAGATGCTTTAGTGGGTTATGAATAAAGCACATATTCGGACTAGATGGCCTCTATGATCCTTTCAATTCTAGGGTTCTAAGATATCACTATGTCAAATTCCTTCACTTTTAAGAGAATATCTGAATCATCCCAAATCTAGATTTATATTCTTGGCATTCACTGTACTTGAAAAATCTGACCTAACGTTTATTCAAGGAATAACTAATACAATTCTATTATATTATATTAGGAATTCAATTTTAGTCCCAAAGGAAATTGCACCAAATTCCATTTGCTGGTTGTATTACAGTGATTGTTTTTCTTCATTCTTTATTCCATTTGAGTAGATTCTTTTAATACTACAAAAGTAAAAACACCAACACATGCAAAGTATTCAGTGGAAATAATGAGATTTTACAGGAAAAATATTGAAGTTTCTTCAATCAGCTTAGCATTCATGGCATGATCACAGTAAGAAAAGCCCTAAAAACTGGTTATCTGACACAACAACGTCATGTTTTTTTTAAAACCCCACAACAGGTAACTTATTGTCTCTTTTCAGCCAGGCTTGACTATTGGGGTCATTATCGACATGAGCACGTAGGGTTTTTTTTGGGAACAAAAATGACTTCTAGGACATTTTTTTCAACTCCCACTTTATCTTATAGTCCTGGTATCTCCCAAAGGTCACTAGTCTATGTTCTATCTAGAATCAGTTCTTCTTGGCTTAGCAGACCAAACAAGCACATGTATAAGTTGCTAGAACTGTACAAGCTATTATAATCCTGAGGCAACAGACCTGTGCATACACCAATGCATTTGGTCTTGTTCTGGGTGGTGCTGGCCCATCTCCATATTGTTGATCTGCTTGCCACTAATAAACTTCTCTGTTGGCAATCTGTAATGCCCTACTGGCAAATCATGCTGTGCGGCTGTTTTGTACAAAGACAGTTTGGCATATGAAACAGATTTCAGAGGCAGGCAGGTGTGTCTACAGAAGCAACTGCAAAACTTTTAAGATATAACTATTCCACTAGACCAAAAAAAAAAGTACCTATTATTTCAAGTGTTAATATTTCATTACAAAAAGATACTTGAAATGCAATAGTGAAATGCTCATGAGGAAAAGTGGAGGGGGGGTGTTTGAAGAAGAAGACAAGTATTACACAACAATACTGTTTGCTTTCTCGCCCTATTCATAAAGTATAGGTGTGGGTTAACTTATTTGCTTCCCCAACTTCCTTGTAACTTAAAACTGCTGTTCTGATATTAGCAAAGATTACTTTTTAATCAAACACCAAGTTAAATATTTATTTCTGAAGAGTTTTTGGAAACACAGCTTCAAGTCAGTCCTTATATATTTATCTGTTCCTGGAGTAAACTCAGCTCATGTCACAGAAAGTTGGATCCTATCAGTCTACAATAAGGATCAGATAACACATTGGGACTACTAGCAAAAAGAAACACACATATGGGTAAAAGGGTAGGGCCAGCCTATGAAATAGCTATAGGATCAGGAATGGCCCTGCTGGAATAATCCAAGGCATATTTTAGCATGTTCTCAAAATAGTTAACAAGAAGCCTCTTAATGATGCTCACAAGTAGAGCTATACCCCTCAGAATACCCCTATATCAAATATATCTGGTATTAGAATGAATCCTTATTCCAATCTGGAAGTAATATACGGTCTTCAAGACAAATAGACGTCTTCCATGAATTTACCTGGTTTATTTTTAAAGCCATTCAAGTTAGTGGCCATGATGTCTTATGGTGTTCCATCCAGAGGTGGGTTCCTACCGGTTCGGACTGGTTCTACCGAGTAGGTAGTAGGCCGCTGGTGACGTCACAGAGCTGGTTCTGCTCCGTGGGCGTTGCCATCTTTTCTTTGATTTTTTTTTGCGGGGGGGTGGTGTTGAATTTTTTTTTGATTTTTTTTCTTCTGTGCATGCGCAGAAGCCGAGTTTTCGGCACTACGCATGCATCACCATCTTGATTTTGGCCTTTTCTCCTTTTTTTGAATTTTTGGGGGCTTTTTTCTACTGCGCATGCGCGCACGCACAAGGTGCACCAAAATGGCGCGGGAGGCAGCGAACCAGCAGCGAAGTAAGTTAGAACCCACCCCTGGTTCTATCTCAGGGCAAGCATTGTTTGTACAATTCTATTAGTCAAGATATCAGTTCAATAGGAAGGGGATGTAGGAGAAGGGGTCAAGTCCTTTCCAAGTCTTAAAGCAGTTACCAACTATGGAAATGGAACAAAAAGAGAAGCACCTTCAGATGATAATCTGAGGATCAGAACTGAGATAGACAAAAGCAGGAACTGGTTAGGTTGAAACTTGTTTTGAACAACCTGCACGGGAATCTAGACTCCTATTTATACTCCGTTTGTGCTCTAAGTATTCCCCAGCTAGAACTCACCTGCACCTAGGAAACTGATCTATCTGATTTTGAAATCTATTGCTCCTTCATTGCTCAGTCCATTACATAGCCACACCACAGTGGTGGTGTTCTTTAAAATGCAGCTCTGAATTAGGAATTATGACTCTAGGATCCCTTTCCCCGACTAGTTACAGATAACTCAAATCTCATCAGCATGTTTGAGAAGTTAAGGCTTTTGTTTCAACATACATCATTTTAATTTACTGAAAAATTTGGCATTTAGTTGACCATTCACACAATTTAAAGACATTTAAAATTCTTCATCATCACTTGGCTTTCACCACTTTCAGGAGCTGGATAACATCTGAAAATTTAATCAGCTTGCTGTTTATCTCCAAGATAATTTATGAATGAGTTAAAAAAGTATCTGACCAAAGAAATGTGAGGGACTTGACTTCTTTCTGCGCTGAGAAACTTGCTCAATTCTTTTCTACTCTTTGCTTTGATTTTCACCTTTTTGAATTTTTAATTCAATTTAGGATATATAGAAAGACAGTTACTTTTATTCTGTGATTTATTTGAAATATTTTGTCTAAGGAGCCTGTTCCTCTGTGCCATGTTTCTCAAATTTGGCAACTTTAAGATGTTTGAATTCAGCCCTGTGAACATTAGTTGTGGGAGCTGAAGTTGCCAAGTTTGAGAAAAACCATTCTATGTGCTTAATTAATTTTTCTTTGATATTTATTCCATATAATTTCTCTAGAAAAGTTGTTAGGTCAACCAGACTATATATTTTTTCTAAATACCCTCTTGGTGTCTCTTTTAAAATTCCAGTTTTGTGACACTGAGTTAAATATTTGTGCTAGGAGATTCACAATTTCACATCAGGATAGATGGAACTGGATGGATAACATTTGTTAGAGTGTAGTCTCTTAAAATGTAGTCAATATCATAATTTGTTTTAGTTGTTTGGAATATCTGATAAAGTCAATACAGACTCAAAATCTATACTTTCTATTGAAAGTTCAAATTTATTCAGTTATTCTGCAGTGTCTATATTCTTCTTGAACAATCTTTTTATTATTCCTTGGTATGTGGACAAGGACTGCTTCCTCCTTCCCAAAATTATCCAGCAATTTATCTTGATGATGTATGATATCTGTAACCTTTGTACCAGCAGGCTAGGCACCATAGTTCACAAATAGCAATAGCACTTAGATTTTTTTCTGCTTCACAGTGGTTTACAGCCCCTCTCTAAGCAGTTTAGAGAATATTGTCCCCAACAATCTGGGTCCTGATTTTACTGATCTCGGAAGGATGGAGGCTGAGTCAACCTTGAGCCTAGTGGGATTTGAATTGCCAAATTGGAAACAGCCGGCAGTCAGCAGAAGTAGCCTGCAGTACTGCATTCTAACCACTGCGCCACTAAGGCTCTTCATCCATCTCTAAGTTTCTAATAACCAGACTGCACACAACCAAAAGCCATTCACCTACTGGAGGACTATCTTCAGTATGAAACGGGTGAAATCCTACCAGTTCGCACCGGTGCTATAGAGTAGGTTGCAAGTAGCTGGTGATATCATAGAACCGGTTCTCTCCAAATCTGTTAAACCTGTTCAATCTGTTGCTGGTGCCATTTTGTGTGCTTTTGCATT
>JANHFT010004289.1:456184-471561 GCA_032467955.1 Pseudoxenodon macrops | reverse complement strand
AAAGAACCCGAACAACAAAATACCTACATAAAGATATATATATATATATTGGCAACCAAAACTAAATGCAATATTCCAAGTATGGCCTTACCAAGGCCTTATAAAGAGGTACCAACACTCCACGTGATCTTGATTATATCCTTCTGTTATGATGCGGCCTATGGTTGCTTTGGCTTTTTTGGCAGCTCCCGCACAGGGTTAGGATTCCAGGCTAGTTCCCTGCTTGACTCCTCCACCCTGGCTCCACCAATCTCCCTCCAACACCTTCCCCTTAACGCTGTGAGTTGTAGCGAAGGGAAGTTCTCCCCGTCCATTGTTTTGCAGCTACCGTTGCCAACAACGGTTACTTTTTTCAACCCCACATCCTTCCAGAGCATTTCCAGGACAACCCTGACCCTCCGGCATGTCTTCCCCCGACCTCCGTTGCCCTCCCTTGAGCTCACATCATGATAAATTTGATGTTAAGAACGGTGGCCAAGCTGTAAACAGAACTGAGCTGTTGCCCCCAGGTTCACCTTCCCTGCCAGCCTGAAAATTAATGTTGAAACAATACCAGAATCTTGAGTGCGCCTTCGGTTAAACGGAGAGGAGAAGAGTTTCCTCCTTCAATGGAAGAACCACCACTCGTTTCGTTGCCTGTGGCTCAAACGGAAAAGCAGGAGTGGATTTTTCTTTGTAATTGTGGTGTTGTGGAACACTTTCTCCCATTAACATTAGTTTATTTATTTATTAGACAAGTCTCTTTGCCCCCACCCCCACTCCCCGGACTCACATATGGAGGCTCTGGGTGGGCTTACAACTTACAATATCAAGTTTACTTGAGATGGAATTTTGTGGGTTGAACCTTGGGTTGTCGCCATTTTTTATTTGACTTGAATTTTTTCTATTTACTTTGCTTCATTACTCTTAGCGGGAGAAATGCTGTCATGATCTTATGAGCGCATTGAGGATTGGGTCAACGAATTCTAATTTTACTTTTGACTTTACTGTTTTTGGAATGATTCCGTGCCACACTTTGTTTTGTTATGAGTCCATAGCTGGTTTAATAATATGCAATAGAAGTGAGAGAGAGGGAGAGGGAGAGAGAGAGAGAGACCACAATAGCCATATAGCACTTTGACTTATATACCGCTTGATAGTGCTTGACAACCAATAAACAGAGTCAACATGTTGCCTCTTAACAATCTGGGTCCTCATTTTACTGACCTTAGAAGGACGGAAGGCTGAGTCAACCTTCAGCCGGTCAGTATTGAACCCCTGGAGTGAGCAGTGAGTTAGCCTACAATGCTGCATTCTAACCACTGCGCCACCATGGCATTATCTATCTATCCATCCATCCATCCATCCATCCATCCATCCATCCATCCACCCACCCACCCACCCACCCACCCACCCATCCATCCATATGGGCATGCATGTGTATAATTTGGGAAGGGTGCTTTATAGAAGTAAATTTGTTTTAAATTGTACATAACTATTTTTCTTGCTTTTATTTTACATTTACATGGGATTATATTAATTTTGGATTATTCTAGGCATGCTAGAATTCCTGGCGGATTATCACTATACCTCTTCGGAGATTTTTTTTAAATCCACACAAACTTGATGTTCAAAATCATTTAGACTGACTGAGCTAGACTCAGGTGTGCAGGTCCTAGAGAGCTGTCAGAATGACAAACTAACTTGGTTTCTGGGAAAAGTTTTAGACTGTTCATTCTGAGGAGATAGACAGGATCCTTAGGTCTCCAAGTGTAGCCATTTGTGTTTTAAATCTATGTCCTTTCTGGTTAGTCAAGACCTCCTTGAAGATGCCATGTGTGGATCCACATAGTGGTGAATAAACTTTGAGAGTTATGTACTTTGAAAGGAATAGAGATCTTGTTCCTCCTCAAGATGCCATCACTGAATCCAATGGAACTGGGCAATTCTACATCAAGTGTCCAACCTTCCCTCTTTAGAAAGGTAGCTGAGAAAGTAGATAAACTATGCTTCAAATGACTTTGGAGCAGTGTTGAAATCCAATTTTGTTTTACTACCAGTTCTGTGGGCATGGTCTTGGTGGGCATGGTGTGGCTTGGTGTGGCTTGGTGGGCGTGGCAAGGGAAGGATGCTGCAAAACCTCCATTCCCACCCTATTCCTTGGAGAAGAGAGGTGGGTTCTGAATCTTTTTACTGCTGGTTCTCTCAGGGTTTTGCCTTGATCACGCACACGCGTGGCAAGCAAAAAATAGCTTCTGTGCATGCGCAGAAGCAAAATCCAAAATGGCGCCGCCCACGGATACACTGAAGGAACCGGCTCCATGATATCATCGTGAAGTTACTACCTCTTCTATAGAACCGGATAGAATCAGTAGAAACCCCCCTTTGTGGGGGAAGGATACTGCAAAATCTCCATTCCCACCCCACTCTGGGGCCAGACAAAAGTGGTCTTTGCTAAACTACTCAAAATTTCCACTACCGGTTCTCTGAACTACTCAAAATTTCTGCTACCAGTTCTCCATAACCTGCCAGAACCTGCTGGATTTCACCCTGGTTTGGAAGAAATGGGTTATTTGCACCAGGGGTGACATTCAAAATTTTCCCCTACCAGTTCTGTAGGCATGGCTTGGTGGGCATGGCTTGGTGGGAGGGTTATTTGACTGAGTAGGCATGTCACTCATGGCAAGTTGGCCATCCTACCAAGCCACGCCCACAGAACTGACAGAAAAATTCGGCCAAGTCTTCTAGAGTTCAACCTGGCTGCTTCTCGCCTTTTTCTCATGTGTGCTCTGTGTGTATAAGCCGGAGAAGGAAGAGAGAAGGAATGAGTGCAAGGGGTAGGGCGGTGCCAGTCAGTGGTGAGATTTACCGGTTCTCTGAACTGTGCATAATCGGCGCCACCGGTTCTATAGAACCTGTCCTAATCTGCTAAATTTCACCCCTGATTTGCACTTTTTTTCAGTTGAGTTGAGCTTCAGGTTGAACTGTGGCTACCTTGGTCCCATTTTTCAATGCCATTGTACATTTATTTACTTAAATACAAACACATTTCTAGAATTTCTCCACAGAGCAGGATGGGGATGAAAGAGTCCAACTGAGGAGGCTTCTTGGTGTCTCTTCTTCCCTTTCTTCAGGGCTCCTTCCATAGAGCAGGTATTCGTACCAAAATGTATGAAGGCAAGATGAAATGCAACATCTATGCCAGTCCTTTTTTTCCTTTTAGCATCAAACCTTTCTATGATAATAAAAAAAAGTCGGAAGTGAAAGCATAATTCTGGTTAGCTGTATGGTTATGTTTTCCCCCCCTATAATCAAGGTCTCTAATTGTATGAGATTCCAAAACCCTGAAGGCTAATTGTATTCTGCTGACCTTTCCTGGCCAGGCGGTGGAAGGATTATGAAAGTGAAATTTCTTATCTTTCTTATTGAACCTATTTTCCATTGGGAAGAAGCTTTCATGCTTACATCTGCATACATATTAGGTTTGCTTCATGTTATTATTTTGAATATGCAGTTTCCAGAAAGCATAGCACATATATCAAAGGGAATAGTACTAAGTTTGATCCGTTTCTCCTTAAATTACATATCGGAAAAGGCTATCCTGTTAAAAAAGGATATCTTCAAAAGTAGCACGGGGCAGATTTTCTTTAAATAAAATTCAAAGGTATGCTATCAGAAAAAGAAATGAGGAGGAAAAGAGAGAGAGAAAGAGACACTGTTCAGGATTCATCATGACCAAAGGCTTTCTAATAATAAATTGTTTGTTAAATTGCATTCAATACAGACTCCGGTTACATAAAAATGAAATCATAAGGTTTTGTCTTTATGAAATGATGGAAAATGAAAGCTATATTTCATTTTTGCTAGCTTTTCAATATGATTGATGTAAAGCTTTAATGTGTTAATTTTACAAAATGAATATATATTCAAGTAGCTAGATATGTTAAGGACCAGCAACAGTACTAAAGAAAAGAGACTGAAGCTGTAGATGAGGAAGGGGTAAGGGGATTAGCGTCAGACAGACTATCTGAATTATTGGAATGAGAACATTTGATTGTTGGAGTAAAACTTTTCCCTTAAAATAATATAAATTGAGGCAGCTAATAAAGAGATAAACTGAAGCACCAGGAGAAACTTCAAACATAATATATTTCAAATGTTTAAATCATTCTCCTGACTCTTTAATTTACATTTGTAATAATCCTACAAACTATATATTAAGCTGTCTTATTATTTATCATATGAATATCCCAACCTTTCTCCAAGTAGATCAAAGCAGCATGTATGGTTCACACATTTCCAATTTTATCCATATGACAACTCAATGAAATAGATTGTGAAGAAACTTGACTAACCCAAAGAAATCTCAATGACTTCCGAGCTGGGGATTTAAATCTGACTTTCTGCAGTTCTAGTCTCACAGTTTTAACTGCTGGACAGGGCAGATACTATCTATCTATACTCATGATGGTGAACTTATGGCATGCGTGACCAAAGTGGCACATGGAGCCATGTTGACTGGCACATGTGGCATCACCTGTTCTTCTTCTGTGTTACTGGCATGCATGCACACACGAAGATCAGCTGGCCTTTGTGCGTGCAGGCTGTTCCAGAAACCAGAAGAGCTGGTCTTCCATTTCCGGTGTGAGCATGCATGCCGGTCATCTGACCTGTGTGTGCATATGCCCAGCAGTAATCAGAAGACTTGCTGGCCTGCAAGCACATGCTAGAAACTGGAAGCACCTTATCTCTCTGGGCAGCTCCCTTTTTGACACTTGGTGCCATGCGCGGGCATGCGGTGTCTCTTTTCAGCCCTCGGTCTGTCATCATTGATCTATACTATCCCATACTATATTTACTGCAGATACTAAGTTAAGGTCTTTCTAGCCTTTTGGTTCAGGATACTAGCATTGAATCTGGGGTTTCTACCCTTAAAGAATATGTTTGGCTATATAGGTAGGAATCAGCCTAGCAAAGACCAATATCCAACAAATGTAGAAACTGTGGTATTCTATTTGTAATCTGGTTGTACATTGTTTTTGTATAATATGCTGAAGATGCCAATTATAAATACCCAAAATTCTTCTCTCTTTCTCTCTCTCTCTCTATCTCTCTCACTCTCACTCTTTCTTTCTCTTTCCAATATGATCTGAAGGTCATCAACTGCAAGATTATTGGGCTGTTTTGTGCCTTTAGTTGGCTATTGTGAGAACAACTATCAGACCAGAGATGGGTTCCTACCAGTTCAGACTGGTTCTACCGAGTAGGTAGTAGGCCGCTGGTGATGTCACAGAGCCAGTTCTGCTCTGTAGGCACCGCCATGTCTTTTTTTTTTTGAAATTTTTTTGGGGGGGAAATATATTTTTTGAATTTTTTTTTTCTTCTGCGCATGCGCAGAAGCTGGATTTCCAGCACTGCACATGCATCACGACCTTGTTTTTGGCCTTTTTGGGGGGCAATCTTTTAGGTTTTTTTTCTACTGTGCAGGTGCGTGTGCACAAAGCGCACACGCACACACGAGGTGTGTGCACGCAACGTGGGAGGCAGAGAACTGGCAGAGAGATAAGTTACAACCCACCACTGTATCAGACTAAAGGGATCTTTGCAGATAGTCCTTGACTTATGACCATAACTGAGTCCAAATGTATGTTGCTAAGCAAGACAGTTGTTAAGTGAGTATGTCTCCCTTTAATATTTTTTCTTGTTACACTTGTTAAGTGAATCACTGAGGTTGTTAAGTTAGTAACATGGTTGTTAAGTAAATCTGGCTTCTTCGTTGACTTTGCTTGTCAGAAGGTCACAAAAGGTGATCACTTGACCCCAGGATACTGCAACCTTCATAAATACATGCCTGTTGCCAAGCATCAGAATTTTGATCACTTGACCATGGAGATGCTACAATGGTCCTAAGTGTGAAAAGCAACCATAGATCAGTGGTGGGATTCAAATAATTTAACAACCGGTTCTCTGCCCTAACGATTTCTTCCAACAACCAGTTCACCAAACTGCTCAGAAGTTAACAACCGGTTCTCCCGAAGTGGTGCAAACTGGCTAAACCCCACCGCAGTCATAAATCACTTTTTTTTAGTGCTGTTGTAACTTTGAACAGTCATTAAACAAATAGTTGTAAGTTGAGGATTGCTGGTAGTTTGATCCAGCAGATCACTTGCTTGAAAAAAAATATGAGTGTGTCTAAACACCCTGTTTCCCTGAAAATAAGACCTCCCCAGATAATAAGCCCAATCAGACTTTTGAGCACATGCGCTAAAATAAGCCGTCCCCCGAAAGTAAGCTCTCCCCAAAACACAGCAACAGCCATGAGGTGACCACCCTCGCCGTCTCCTGCACCTCAAAAATAATAAGACGTCCCTGAAAATAAGGCCAAGCGCTTATTTCGGGGGTTAAAAGAAAATAAGACCCTATCTTATTTTCAGAGAAACACGGGTAGTATTGGAAATGACTACTTTCCATCTCCCACTTAGCCTTAAATAGTTTAATTTACATACTCTTAATCTTAAACTGACATATTTCACTATTGAGAGAAGATGCGTTTTCACAGGCATCCAAGTTCAATTCGATACCTACATAAAATCATTTTCCTGATCTACTGTACTGTGAATAGAGCAGTCTTCAGTTGCCTTTGTAGAAATGGAGAAAGACAATTCAGCCAAGATAGCAAATAGGAAAGAAAGACGTTCATTACAAAGAAGAATAAGTAGAATGGAATTAGGCCACATCAGCGATTACATTTTCAATTATATTCATGATAAGGATTATAATTTTGCAGAAGTGTTGTAGGAATTGTGATGGTATAGTACTCCTCATATTCACAAAGGTTGATCAGTGGAGTTTACATTTTCATTTTGAAATAAGAATCCTCTCACCGCCTCCACTCATCCCTCTCCCCAACAAATATGTGTCATTTCAGTAGCTTTACACAATAAAAACACAAACATTTAAGGAAAGATACAGCACATTAAGTATAAACCCCCATTTCTGTCTTGGATGATAGATGCAAGAATTCCAACTGAGTTGATTTTATGAACCAGTTAAATGATTTGTATTCAGAACCACATTAAAAATCCCCATGACAAAGTGTACTTTTAACAAAAATACCCTGCTTGTGACACATCCTTTGCAAGTAATGTGTTTTCATTTTTCACATGTTGCATCTCATTTATTTTATTCAGGCACACATAGTTAAATCTGCAAGATACGGCAAGCTTCCAATACCCTTGAAATAATAAATCATTTCTTACAGATGTTTTTACCCACTGCAAAGCTGCCTCTCATTAATCAAACATTATCAGTTTCTATCAGTGCCCAGTCCTAAACGAGGAATGCACTTCATTCTCCCTTCTGACTTTTATTCACTGCCCAACCCTGACCTTTCTTTATTGCCAAATACTCATTTGCAAAATTCCTAATATATACTTTTAAATACAGAGCACACACACACACACAAATCCAGTTTTGTTTATTTGTTTTTTAGTACAATTAAATACAGACATACAATCTCAGCCTGAACTTCAACAAGAACACAGCAGAAATGCAGTTGTATATAGAGTTAGTTATTCATTAAATAGAAGGTGAATAGTGTTTCATTCAGTGTTCAAAGAGTTTGTGGAGCAGGACCTATCCAAAATAAATCTATATTTCATTTTTGATCAATTATTAAAACTTCATTTCAGAAAATAGCACAGCATATACTGCAGATGGACTCTGCTCAAAACAGTATTTTTGAAAATACAGAAATTAATTAAACAAGGGTCTATCAGATGTAATCTTTTTTCTCCCCCCAGAATGGGAACAACAATCAGGATTACTAGATTATCAAAACCTGTCCCCTGAACTGGAAAGAGTTCTTCCACAGCTTTCATCCTCTCTCAAACCATTTCACAATCTTTTATATAAAAAGTTTTTTAAAAATGAATGAAAAAATCCTGTCTGCGACTGTTTTGAAAAATTGAGTAATTAAAAAACTCAATTATTTATATCTAACTGTGTAAAGTTTGCAGGCACTTTGAGGATAAAACCGTTTATGCTGCTTTGAGCTGAATGCTGGATGGGCCATGCCGTGAGAGCACACATGTAACAGCTTGGAGGGTAATCTGGGACTCCTTCATGTGGTCTTCTCTGTGATAAATTCAGATGCCTGTTTCTTATGACAATATGTGTGTATGAGACATGGTATGGGGGGATATTCTTGGAGGAGGGGATGAAGAAACTGGCCCTAAAAAAAGGTTGTGGTATATCCCGCTTCAAAAAGCAAAACCAAAATCCCATCACTCAACCCACTTGTCATATATAATTATTGAGACATCCATAGCATAACGTTTCTAGGCAAGGTTGAGTAGAGGCTTAGGTTCACATTGTAGATGACCTGCCTGGTAAGGTTGTATGCCTTCCTGTCCTGTTGGAATATTTAATGAATTTGACACCTTCAATCATGGTAACATTCTGGACTTGTTTGAATTGTTTGCTTAGGAAGGAGTGGTATGGGCTCCACTCCTTCCTAAGCAAACAATTTAAATGGTATTGTTGAGGGAGGACAGGTTAAGCCTTTGGGCAGTCAAATGTGAGATGCCCCAGGACTTGGGCTTCTTGTTGGTATCATTTAACATCTACATGAAACCACCAAAGGAGGTCCTATGTTATCCCATAACCACAGACCTGCAGTCATAGTGACCGCAACAGTTTTCCAAAATGTTCGGAACATTCCTATTTTTAGAAATGGACCATTCCGGTTGAAAATAACTTTTGTTTTCCCACCAGTAAGAGTGTATGCAGCATTGCACTTGCGTCAGTTATTTGATGTTTTCTGTAGCTGCATTTGATTTTGAGTTTCGGTCATTTCGACTGCAGATCTTTGTTTTTTGTTTTTATAATGTCAGGGCCAAGTTTTCCGCCAAAAAGAGTGAGATTTGGTGAGCCAAACTTCGAAGAAACTGTTCTAAAATGGTATGGAGAAGTAGAGAGTGATCTGAGTGAAGTGAAATCGGATTGTGAAAATTTTGTAATGGACGATGAGGAACCCGCCGCCGCCGCCACCACCATCAATTCTGACATCAGCGATGATGAAGCTCACAATGAAATTGATGACCAGGTACAATCTACAATCATTTATATGGCAAGAACAAATTCTTCTGCACCTTTTGGAAGCAATAGATCCAGAACCGCTAGTCACAATATTGTTGTGCAATTACCTGGACTATGGCCAGCAGCTAAAAATCTCGGAAATTCACCTACTCCTCTAGAAATTTGGAAATTATTATTTTCTAAAGAAATTATTAGCGCCATCATTCAGTGGAAAAATGTGAAAATAAGAGAAGAAATATTGAAGTTCAAGGATGGAGAAACAAAAAGTGACCTGCGTGATGTGGATTTGCTAGAGATCAATACATTTTTGGTTTACTGCTCTATACATCAATTTTTAGATCCAACCATGAAAACATCAAATGTCTTTTTGCTACTGAGATCATTATGATCTCATGTCTGTAATAATGTAGCCGAAATAGTATGTCTGTGGTTAAGGGTTAAGATTAGATTTTATCAATTATAATGATGAGCCCAGTACTACATCAACATTTCAAGGTGAGCACAAGAAGCAGTCAGTACCTGGAAATAATAAGGGTCTAAAATTTGATTTCTCTAGAATTTTTCTTTATCCCATCATACAATTTTTTTCAAGGCTTTAACAAGTCTCTTTTATAAATCTGACAGGAAAATATTTTCAAGGTCATTCTCTTGATTTATCATTTGTATTCCCCATTTAATATTTTAAATGTTTAAAACTCCACAAAAGTGGAGACAAAGACTGAACAACTGATGGGAAGTAGGGATGAATATAGGATAGCCAAAAACCCGCATGTATCCTGCTCCTCACAAAGTGACTGAAAAACAGAAGTTTTCTATGCGGTTTGATTGCTAGGAGACAAACAGATTAGCCATATTGCTCATAAATATGGTGGACCCTTTTAAGCAACACCAAGGCTCACTTTCTAATCACTTTAGAAATTGCATATGAATCATCTTGATGCTATTAGAGACCTTCAGAACAAGACGTCTGAAAAGTTGCCAGGTTTGTTTGGCTTCAACTATGAACAAAAGAAAAATTAATTATAAGTAAGAACGCAAAAAAATTGATAAAAGCTGCAAAAGCTAAATAACATCTAATAAAGTTCTAAATGGATTAAGGATCCAGTTAAATTTAGAATATTGACAGAATAGAATGGAATGGAATGGGAACAGGAACAGAAATAGGATTCTTTATTGGCCAAGTATGATTGGACAAACAAGGAATTTGTCTCCAGTGCATAAGCTCTCAGTGTACATAACAAGCTACAAGTGATAAATCATGACCATAATCATAAAATACAATCATCATAAATCATAAGGTACAAAATCAGTGATGGTCAGGGTATACTAAATAAGCAAACAACATAAATCATAATAGGATACTAAATAAAGGCCATCAACAGATACAAACAACTAAGTTATAGTCAGGAGCGGGATTGAAAATTTTTAGAAACAGGTTCTCTACCTGGTTGCTCGGTGAGTGTGACCATGGGGTTGTGGCCAATTCAGCCCCCTGCACCATGGTGGGGGGGAGCTTTCACCCTCCCCAGGTTCCAGAGGCTTTCCTTGAGCCTCCAGGAGGGTAAAAACAGCCTGCCCCAGGCCTTCTGGAGGCCATAAACAAGCCCGTTTCCAGACTTCTGGTACTTCCGGTAGCCCTTTTTTGCCCTCCTGGAGCCTCCGCATGGGCCCTGCACTTTCCTCACATCCAAAATGGGCTGCATGGAGACTCCTGGGAGAGGAGGCTGGGTCAATCAGTTCTTGCAACTAACAGTTCGGCGAATCAGATGTAAAATTAACATCCACTTCGCCCAAACCGGTCCGAACTGACTGAATCCCACCCCAGGTTATAGTCATAATAAGCTAAGCAAATAGATAATAGGAAAGATGAAAAAGGTAATACAGCCCTACTAGGTGGTTTGACATCCTAGGGCATAGAAAGTGTTGTGGGAATTAATTGTTTAAAAGAGTGATAGCATGGGGGGGGGGAAACTGTCTTTGTGTCTAGTTGTTTTGGTGTGCAATGCCCTATAGCGTGGTCTTGGAAGAAGTTGAAACAGTTTATGTCCAGGATGTGAGACAGTGGTGAAATCCAAATGTTTTTACTACCGGTTATGAGGGTGTGGCTTGGTGAGCATGGTGTGGCTTGGTGGGCATGGCAGGGGAGGATACTGCAAAATCCCCATTCCCTCCCCACTCCTGGGGCAAGGATATTGCAAAATCTCCGTTCCCACTCCACTCTGGGGCCAGACAGAGGTGGTATTTGCTGGTTCTCCGAACTACTCAAAATTTCTGCTATCGGTTCTCCAAAGCCTCTTGGATTTCACTCCTGATGTGAGGGGTCTGTAGATATTTTCACAGCCTTCTTTCTGGCTTATGCAGCATACAGGTCCTCAATAGAAGGCAGGCTGGTCGTAATTATTTTTTTATGTAGTCCTAACTATTCGTTGAAATCTGTCTACTCTGGTTGCTGTAACCAGATAGTTATAGAGGTACAAATGACAGACTCCATAATTCCTTTTTACTATAAGATTCAGGAATTAACTATAAAAAACAAATAGCTTCTTATAGGAACCAGAATTATTTTGGCTTAGGTTCATAACAAAGAGAAACAACTTTATTATTTTAGAAACTGAATACTAGGATGTGTAAAGACTCTAAGTAGAAAGGAGAAAAATACAAGCTTGCTTTTGCTGCCAAATAAACTGGAGCTTTCAAAGTGACACAAAATATCATAATATTGGAAATATTAATGGAGATCTTTGAAGAACTGAACCAGAAACTAATAGCTACAATATCAATAGTGTCACTAATGATGTCTGACAATTTGAATAAACTACATCCAAAATATATTAATGAGAGAGTGACAGATGTGGAACAAATTTTATGTGGTAAAAGTACCACAGGTGGAACTACAAATTACAGGCCAAGACAAAGAATAAAAAATGATGCTTTATTATATAAAAGTGACTGGATACATTTTAAAAATTAAAGGAGTTCCAATGAAAACCTATGGATTGACTGAGGTTCTTTTATTCTTTTCTTTTCTTTTTTTATTACATACTCATAATAATCTGGAAGTGGATAGATTCAATCAATCAAGCTACTTTTAATGTACATTATCAGAAGTATCTGCATTGTTCTTTTACACATATCAAAGCATTTAGATTTTAAACTTTGGTTTTAATTTATGTTTTAATGTAGATATATTTTCATGACAGTAAGCCACGCAGAGTTAACTTATGGTAAGATAGGCAGTCAATAAATTTTATAAATGAATGAATGAATGAATGAATGAATGAATTTGATATCCTAGAATGGTGTTTTTTTGTTTTGTTTTTAAAAGAACATACAGGAATGAGCTTTATTTCAGTATTGGAACACTGTTTTTGAAAAAAATGATGAATACTACTAAGAATAATTATTTGAGAAGGACCACAAATCAAGAATGCCCTCTCTTCATTTCTCTTCTTTGCAAACTGCTAATGAATTTCTAATGCAGATGATCTCAAATCATCATACAGTGCAAACTGTTGGCATTAATCAAACTGAAATTCAAATTAATTTGTATGCGGATAACATTTTGATTTTTTTATTTAACAAGTTCTGCTTATGTTACAAAGTATCAAACTTGATGATAAAGAAGAAAAATAAGATCATTTCTGTTTATAAATGTCAACAAGTTTATAGGCGAGTTTCATAAATTCTTAGAATTACAACTCAAATATTTTGGAATAGTTTCAATGAAAATCTACGTTAATTGATGACAAGAATCCATATCTTACTTTTGAAAAATTATAATACATCTAGGCAAGTGGAGAAAAGTCAAGCTATCATTCCTGGGGTGAATAATTACAAATAAAATGATGATTCTTCATTGCTTCCTTTTTCAGTCTATACTCATTATTTCTTCATGTCTGTTTTCTTGTAGATATATTTGCCAATCATGTAAACATTCCAGATTTTATAACAGATTTAAAAATAGCTTTAAGGAAAGTAAATGGCAATTTGCAGGCTTGGTTTCTCTATAGCTACTGTAGGTATCTGAACAGACAAAGGAAGACATAGGCACTGAAAAGGAGGACAAATGTTTGTGTGTGAGATAGAAGAGATCTAGGCCACACCCTAGAATTTCTCAAGATATATTCAGTAGGTTAGAGCAGGGGTGTCAAACTCATGTCATCATAGTGGCATCACGTGACGTATCGGGACCTTTTCCCCCTTTGCTGGGTGTTTGTGTGGGTGTGGGCGGGGCCAGTGGGTGACACATCCGGTCTGCGGGCCAGGAGTTTGACAGCTCTGGATTAGTTTGGCAAGATTCTGTCCATTAGCGTATGCAAGTAAAGGATTCAATTCAATGGGATCTCACTGTCTCATCTCTGGGCTTAGGAAAGAAGGGCACACTATTTAGCTTCCTTGGCATTCACAACGAACATTAGAACAGAAACATGTACATGGGCCTACATGTATACAAAGTTACTTTTTCTAGCATTAAAAAGACTGGTTTTTCAATTGCAATATTTTTTCCCAAAAAGTGTAGGTTTCCAATATTATAGAATTGACAATGACATGGTTTTCAAATTTCACTATAGAAGAATATCACAAGTGATCCAACGACTACAATGAACATAGATTTGAAAGGACTGGACTGAAGCCAATTGCTACAATCAGGAAGTAACTTATATTCAACACCCTAGATTTATGTTATTTTTATCAATAGATAAGGGGGGAAAGAAGCAGACAATAATACATAAAAGTTTGAATAACTACTGTTATTGAGTAACTACTGTTGTGAAAACAATCCAAAATTAACAAAAAGCAAAATACTCAAAACGCCACACAACGTTTAATATTAAGGCTATGCTTGCCAGATGGAGGACAGGGGGACAAAAAGTAGATCTTGTCCGCCTTTAATTGGCCAACTGGAAATTCTGTATATAAATCATGTTATATAAATCATAAAAAAAACCATGAAGTTCAAGGATTGTGATAGAATTAACTTAGTAAAAGTATTGCCCCTACTTTAATATGAAAGTATTCTCCAATCCATCCCTCTTATCTCTGGTAAATGTGAATGAAAATGTTAGCACATTGCACTATCATTCCCCCCCCCATTTTGGGGTCAACCTGCAACCTCCCAACCTGCTGTATGTAGGGAGTAACACCCACAAGATGAATGTAAATGGCTTATTCCTTAGTTTAGGTTTAATCCAAAGTAATGTGGCCTTTTCATTACATTATTCATCCCAAATGTGAAGGTCTACAATCACAGAACCATAGAGTTAGAAAAGATAATTCAGTTCAAATCCCTGTTCAATGTAAGATCCACTAGAGCATTTCCAACAGATAACTTTGAAGATTGCTGTCTTTGAAGATCTCTGGCCAAAAAGATGTCACATATGTTGGTGGTTGCTTCTACTAATAGCTCAGAGAGCCAGTAAACTCTACTCTGAGTTAATTTCAGAAATATTAACTACTACCATTAATGTCATAGTTAACATCAAAGCATGATCCCTAACTAAATTTGAAAGAATTTGAAGAATTGTACGTAGCTCCAAAAGAGTTATCTAAGAGCTTATTTTCCAAAATTTATGGATAGTTACCTAGTGCTCAATTAAGAACACATTTAATACTAAAATCTGTGTGGGAGGATAATATCTGTCATTATTTGATTCGCAAAGAGCTTTGGAATCAACAGAAAATAATTTCAGTACATCTTTAAGAGACATTTTTAAAACCAATTTAGATATATTTCATGCCCATCAAATTATACTAAATACTGATTTTTGTTCCATTTAAGTTGTATAGATATGGGGAAAGGGGAAGATCTAGTACATTCCTGCACATGTGACTTAGCTGCTTCTTGAATGAAGTTTCACAAACTCAATTGATCAAAATGTGGAAAACTATGAAGTACTGTTTGTTAACAGAAATAAATATTTAACATCCCAGTCACTCATTAATATGTGATTTGGAGTAGCACAAATAATCACTGAATCCTCTAGAACAGTGATGGCGAACCGCTTTCTTCTTGCCTGCCAAAAATGGCGGCACGCACGCACACACACCCGCACACACTGCACTGCACATGCACGCCCCCCCCCATTGGGCTGTTTTTTGCCCTCCAGAGGGTTCAGGAGGCTTCTCTGAAGTTTCCAGAGGGTGAGAAACGGCCCAACTGGACTTCCTTTTTGCCCTTTGAGCTTCAGGAGGCTCCGGAGGCTTCAGGACGCTTCCCTGAAGCCCCCGGAAGGTTTAAAATGGCCCAGCAGACAAATTGAAGTCACTTCCAGTTTTCCTGTTGGGCGGTTTTTTACCCT
>JANHFT010004289.1:443861-456084 GCA_032467955.1 Pseudoxenodon macrops | reverse complement strand
CAGGGAAGCCTCCTGAAGGCGAAAAACGACCCTATGGGCAAACCGGAAGTTCGGGAACAGACTTCCAGTTTGCTTGTGGGGCCGTTTTTTACCCTACGGAGGCTTCAGAAAGCAGCTTGAAGCCTCCAGAGGGTAAAAAAACGGCCAACAGGCAAACTGGAAGTGACTTCAATTAGCCTGCTGGGCCATTTTAAACCCACTGGGGGCTTCTGAGAAAGCGTCCCGAAGCCTTCCAGAGGACGCAAAACGGCCCTATGGGCAAACCGGAAGTCACTTCCAGTTCGCCCGTTGAGTCCTTTTACAGGGCAGCGCCTCACATGCCCTCAGAAATGGTTCCACTTGCCACCTGTGGCACGCGTGCTATAGATTCGCCATCACTGCTCTAGAAAATGATATGAATCTTATACTAAGGATACCTACAAAGTATGAAAAGAGCTTTACATGAGATACATTATTTATTCTATGTACAAGTTTCATCAATTAAGAAAAATATTCTTACACGGAAAAACCAGGGTTGGTTAGATGATATTTTTTAATCTCTTTTTACAGTTTCAAAGTCCCCATTAGTAAACCGAACAATGTATTCTTTTCTAACTTAGCTTTTCCTTCTGAGCTATTTTTCACATCAGGCTTGGAAGAACTGACATCAATAGATTTTAAAAGTACTCCTAACCTTTTGGCTTAACTAATAGCAAAACACTTTCAAAGGGATCTATTAATACTATTTCCAGGTATAAGGTAGACAATTAGTAACTACTAATTCATATTAAAGCCTATGCATTCCCTTTCTTTCATGCAAAAGGAATTACATAATCAGAGAGGAGCAATTATGCTTTTATTGCATTGGAAATAAAATCAAATGGTTATTACTTAATTTACACCAAAAATAATCCTGCTTTTGACTTTGGCAACAAAATTATAAACAACATCATTAAAGACTAATCAACCTTATCTTTTTGACCATTAAATTGTAATCACTGAACTCTTTCCATTAAACTGTAATCAGTGAAGACCATTAATTAGAAAGATCTTTCAACAAGTACAGTGCTAAAATGCTGAAACTTACTATTTTCTATAATGCCCTATGTTACAGTTCTTCCACCTCTGGCAGAGACACATTGCCTAAAATCAATTTAAATTATAGAAAGGATGAGTATGTCAGGCAGTACCTAGGAAATTAGAATGCTAAGTGTTCAATTGTTATCTATCAGTTCAATGCCACTCACTACATTATAGTGCAGTGTGGAAATCAGCCCACAATAGCTAGTGTATTTCTTTTAGCAGGAAGCACTGCCAAGGACAAAGACTTTGGAAATATTTTCTTTTGCAATGCAGAGATAGATATTTTTCTTATCCAATGCATAATTTTATTATTGGACATACATTCTTTACATTACATTTGCTACTTGATTTTTTTTTTAATCTCAACAACTTCCTGTGAAGTGTGCAGATATCAAATGTGTACCAAATCACAACAGGAAGAATGCTAATATTGCCATAAAGCTCTCTAGAAATTATCGCATACATCCCATTAGATAGTTTAGGCTTAGCTTACAACATCTTTCCTATTCAATTGCTGGACCAGAAAGTCATCTATATTATGGGATGAATTTATAGCATAGTAACGCAGATCAATGTCAGGCACACAAAGAACTATTTATGGTGGCTTTATAAAACATGGTACAAACACATAAAGTGCATTCCTCATTATCATCTGGAAAAAAATATTTATGTGGATATTATGTTTGCCTCCACACATTCATCAGATAATGTGCATAACAGAGTATAGACTTTTTTTAATTGAATTGTTACTATCATAATCCTAAATGCGACATGTAACAAAAACATACTATTGATAATATGGGAACGTTATTTCTTGAAATGTATTTAAAATGCACTCTTTTTCTCCCCATTCTTTATGGCTTTTATTCCCACAAAATCCAAGAAATAAATAGCCTTGGCAAGGAGACAAGAACTGCTATTATTTTTTTTCAGTGGATTCTAAGATGTGAAAGAAATAAAGGCACAAGCCATCTCCTAAAAGCTTCTATTTTTAACGTGTGAAAATATAGTCTAAGTAATATATTTGGAAATGCATGATATGGAAACTTTATTTATACCCTATAAAAATAGCTTGACTTATTTTTTGCCCTTCTCTTTCAAATAACTATAAGTTGAAAAAAAATGCTACTGATGTAAAAATAAATTTCCATTAAACATAATAATTACAAAGTAGAAAAACCACACAAACTATCAAATCTCTGTTAGAAAAATATCTTCCACTACATATTTTAAATATCCGTTAAAATCTTAAGGACAAGTGTTAATTGAATATTTTGTTAAAGATTGGTCCATTGTGTTTTTAGAATAAAGACAAGATTCAGAAATATTTTTAAAAATGCAAAACTTCTTAAATTGGAGGGGGGGAAAGCCATTTTTTTAATATGAGTCAGTACCATTTCCCCTATATTCTTTGTTTTCCCAATTTTCCTATTCTTCATTGTTATGATGCTTCTTGATTTACCTGCTGCATCTTCTGCTAATTGGGGATCGTGAACTGCAATGAATTTTATTATAGATATTATTATATTTCCAATCAGATTTTGCAAATTCAGCTGAGTATGACAAAAACTTTCTGCCAATCAAGAACCATGTAGGAAACAGGAGCGCCTCATTTCACTTGATGGCTTAGAGGAGAAATACAGCCAATTAAGAGAAAGAGCCAAAACAAAAATGCAAATTAAAAAATAAACATTTCCACAAGCATGAGAAAAATACTGAAAGAGAGGAAGACTGCTAAAATATTTCTGAGAAACCTGAAACGGCTTTTTGCTCCATTTCAATAAAGACACCCAAGAAACTAAAATAAAAAGAATAAATGGCTTGACCACAAGTCATGGTAACAGGTTATGACTAGCTATGCTGAATAATGCAGTGATTAGTCCAATTGGTTTAAATAAAAGCTGGTATATATTTGGACCACAAGAGTATTATTATTATTTAAGAATACGACAAGTAGATGAAGCTGGAAGAAGCTACGGGAAACAGTCATCCTAGAGGAGTTCCTAGACAACTCTGACAAATACTAAAAATATGCCTCATATGTCTGAGATTGTCTACTGTGTCAAAAGTGGCTGTGCCTCTTGCTGAGTGGGCAGCAAGAGGAATTTGGAAGCTGGAATGATTATATTTATAAGACACAAATTTATACTGGAAGGCTGCTTGGAACTTCATTCATTAACATGAAAAAGACCTGCCATTTTCTCCACCAGTAATTGGCACCAAACGTCAAGTGAGATTTTGGTACATTTCCAATTTTTCCCCCTATAGTTTCAAGATTCCAACAAGCCAAGCTCTCTAACTTGCCTCAGGGAGAGGTAAAATGAAGGAGAAATGAACAGGCATTTCTAGGTCCATTGTTTAAATTTTGTATGTGTCATGGCTCATATGGAATAAGGTAGCACAACATTTCAAGAAAGTGTCTAGAAGCATTAAACCTGTACAAGGTCAAAGGCAGACAGGAGTTAGCTAAAATCAATGACATTGCATCAGCATGTATTTATGCCTGTCAAAGTAAGGCTGGGCCAGGAGCATGCACACTTTAATGTGGACCTGTAGAATGTATTCTGCAGCCAAAATGCTTGAACTTACTGTCTTAAGTTTGAAGCACAAGCCTTAAGATGTAGCCACAACCAAAGGTAACCTGTTTTAATTGGAAGCACGTAGGACCTCAGGCAATTTGTAGTTCCAACACACAGGACAGGATTTACCTCTATTTTTATGAAATTTTGATGAATCATTCAAGCACGGAAACAAATACAATCCAGAGGCAAAACACTGTTTTAATGTTAATTGTTGTTGCTTTTTTGTTTTGCATTAACACTCAGAAGAATGGGCTTACAGGAAACAGGAGAGCAAGATTAAAGAAAAAAACTGAAAGTAAATTTCATACCGCCACTGCTTTTACTCCTAAACTCTGAGACAGCTTAAAATTAAGTATCCTTGCTAATTTGGACACATATGGATTGATAGATCCAACCAAGAAGGAAAGAGAAAACAATATATGTATATATTATAACAGCCTGCACCAGCTTTGAGATCTTCTATCCAACATCCAAGTATCTGGTACTTTTGAAACAAACAAAAATTTACATGGCGAGGTGCAAGCTGACATCTCTCTGATCAATTAAAGTCAAATGAGAAGTACGAAGATGACTAGAATCACTCGTCTCTTATAGGGGGGAAAAGACAGCTCAGGATTCAATAGACAATGTTTCTGCGATTGGGAAGCCAAGCCATTCCAGATTCTGCAATGCTCTGTCACTAGAGAGTCTGTAGACCCTGCTGAACTATGGCTGAGCCAGAAATGCACAGGTAAGGCTGTGCCAAGGAAACAACGGTGATTACAGGGATACGGATGGTCAATGCAAGGAGTAGCACAAATGCCATATGAGTAGATGTCCATGTCTGCAAGGAGATCCATGCAGATCTAGGCAGGTCTACATTCTGTGCCTTTCTTATTTTATTATTCATTGACAATCTGTGGGAAAAAATACAAATATATTTTGGGGGGATTTAGCCCTTTAAAAAAGAAATCTGCAAAAAATGTAACCATCATAGCCAGATTAGATTGTATAGATTTTGAAAAATGCTTTTAGTTATGTGGCTCTCCCACTCTCCTTCTGGGTTGTGAGAAACTCGGTAGGTAGTAGGTTTAAAATATTGCGGGGATGGGGGAAAGATGGAAAGCATTGCAATAATGAGACAACAACATTGCCTTAAGCAGTCATATATAATGCATTTTATTGTCCCAAATACTAGTGCTGACCTTTGGTCAGAAAAGATATCCATGTACAGAAAATATTCTCTAAACATAGTTCATTAATCAGAAACATGAGGCCCACTTTTTTTTCTCTGTAATCACAAGCAAAATGAACATCTGTTCACTTTTTGTCACATAGGTTCTCAATGCATGTGGGTGGGTGTGAACACAGTCCTTGATATGTAATATTCTTCCCATCTGCACACCAGGTGGCACTGCATAGTTAATCAGAAGATAATAATTGGCACAGGGTGATAATTTACGTTTTGGAGATAACAGTATAAATCAATCTCAGGACTTTTAAAAAAATGCACCGGGGCTCAGGCTTCTAATTTTATTCTTGTTGCGCAATTTAATAGTGATCAATGAGATTATTTGATGACACTATTGTTTCCAATACTATGTTAATTAGCACTGAACAATTACTCTGAGGTTGCTTAGATGGATGATTTGATTTTGTTCTATCCGATATAAGGCTTTAACCTTCAGTTATAGAAAATTATATAGTATTTAAGCAAAGGGAAAGGAAATCATTTGTTCTGTTTATTCCTGAGAAATGCTTATGATAACATAGGATTCAATGCCACCACATAAAATCTCTAAGAAGATAAAAATGGAATTACAGATACTCCATCACAATAAAAATAAAATATAAAAAAGAAGAATGTCAGAATAACCAGAAAATCCCCACATTTTGGAATTGCAAAAACTCAAGATAAAGAAAGCTTCAGAAACTGAAGTTTAATTCTCCAAACAAAGTCTAGTAACTCCTAATTTAGCCCTTTTGCCTTTTCTGGTACTATAGAAATAAGGCAGCTAGAACTTTATGGCTCAGCTTCTTCTAAGAAAATGTAATCTCAGTTGCCTCTTTACAGAGTCATATGTCTAGCGATACTGTTCCAAAAACTCTTCAGTTTTAGCTGTAATTATCAGAGTTGGAAGCAAAAGAATTAAAATTGTTCCTCCTTATGGTCACAATGCAGTGACGGTAGGCTGAAAATAACAACAACAATAGAAGAATGTTTGAGCCATGCCCTCCAAGGCTACCAAAGCATTTGTTCATCCAACTGTGCACACAGTTATATATGGACCAAATGAAAATAGATTCATCCAATATTACCTATTCAATATTTCTGATATTCAGTGCTGATCCTTGAAGAAGGGGTGGGTTGTGGATCATTTTGCTGTCAATTCGCTCAGGGTGTGCGCATGCAGCAATCAAAAAATTAACTTCTGCATATGCGCAGAAACAAAATTCAAGATGGCGGCGCCCACGGAGACATCAATGGAACCGGCTCCATGATGTCATTGCTGAGTTACTAATGGTTCTAAAGAACCAGTTAGAACCAGTAGGAACCCACCTCTGCCTTGAAGTATACTATTAGAAGTAGCAGCAAATATAGCAAAATTCTGCATATAACAAGAATGTGAATTAATTTAAGAACACAAAAACATATTATTCTTTTATTGCATGAAAGTTTTTTTAAAAATGGTGCAGCAGTAATTTTCAAATTAGGAATTTCCTAGTTCTATTTCACTAAATTCAGCTTAATGTTTGCTTTCAAGTGTACCTTGCTGTTCGGAAAAAAAGTAGCAGTTTTAGGTTGTAGACACACTGACAACCATTTTTTAGAACAACCCACAACACCCTTTTGACATTTCAAAAATACCCCTTACAAACACTGGAGATTTATATTCTTTAATTAAGGACTGAACTGTCCTTAAAAAATACAAAAACAATGGCAATTTGATAGAAAACAGGCCGTCAATGTACAATTTGCCATGGAATGTCCTGACAAATTTACTGGGAAATTATTATTTGCTTTCAGAAATATTGTAATTAGAAATTCTGTACATATTTATGGTATTTTAGCAGTGTATGCTAGCTGTGTGTGTATGTGTATATATATATATATATATATGCAAGTCTTGGTGTAATCGTGTCTTGTCCCGTGTAAGATTGAGCGTATCTTGGCGACGTTTCAACGAGACCTCATCGAAACGTCACCAAGA
The DNA here is from genome assembly GCA_032467955.1 of Pseudoxenodon macrops. Lineage (NCBI taxonomy): Eukaryota > Metazoa > Chordata > Lepidosauria > Squamata > Pseudoxenodontidae > Pseudoxenodon > Pseudoxenodon macrops. Next base: position 449,249 of record JANHFT010004289.1, on the reverse strand, counting down.
TACGCTCAATCTTACACGGGAAAAGACCTGATTACACCAAGACTTGCATACCTAGATTAAGCTCCATGTTTCATAGATATATATTATTTTTCATTCATACAAAAGTTTGGTATCTTGAGTGGCTACTCCATAAATTGAGAAAAAATTAGATAATGCCATCTGGTTTCAGAAATAATTCTGACAGGTTTGGGCTTTGGGCTTTCAAGTTGTCAGCTGTGTTCTGATTCTTTTGTTTATCTTTGTATAAATTTTTTACAAAGTTCCTTCAGCTGGTAAATTTCAACTTATCAACAATGATTGGTACAAATGACAGAGGATCTAGACAGATGGTCTAGAATTCCTTTCAGTAACTGCAGCAAGAGAAATTGATTAAGGTGAACTTAACTCCAAAGTTCATTTACGTTGCAGGTTTTCTTATTTTCATTCCTCCACATTATTTTGAGCCAATTTATTTGCAACTAAACAATTTCCTTTGGCAGGAATCCTTCGAGATTCTCACTCCATAAATTAGTGTTGCTCATTGGGAAAAGTTTATTTAATTCTCTATATTTTCTGTCTTATCACTGGGTCTTTATCTTATCTTTGGTTATTGGAATTTTATCATAGAATAAGGAGTTTGGCCCTTAGCTCATGAGTCTGTGTTCGAATTCTTTTGTTTATCTTATTATAGAACAACTCCAAGGTGCTTTTTCAAGTGGTAAATTTGAATTCATCTCTAATTTTGGCACAAATGAAATAAGATTTAGACAGATGGTTCAAAATTCCTTTGAGTATCTGTGGCAAGATAAATGTGATTAAGACAAATGTAACTCTGAGCTTGAGTTGTATTCAAGAAGCCTTTCTATTTTTATTCCTTCAACTGATGTTAATTTATATGTACTAACCAATTTTTTTTGGCAGGGCCATCCTCTTGTCATTGCATAAATTACAGCTGCCTGTGAGAAAAGATGGATTTAATTTTCCACAGTTTGAGATTTATCACTGGACATTTATTTTAGCTTTACTTATAAACTGTAGTAAAGAGTTTCAAAATGTAGCTTGCATGCATTTATATTAAGGGATATTTTTGATGCCACTATAAAGTTGACAATGGGAACTTTTGTTTATGAATTAAAGTGAATTATTAGTGCTTGATAACCAGCTCATATTTATGACTGGTAGCCAAGCATCCCATGATGATATAATCTCTATTTGAATCTTCTCTGCCAGCTTCCCCAAACAGTCAATTGGAAAGCAGCACTGAAGGTGAAACTGGAAGAGATGAAGGTGAACTGAAATCCTTCAATGGGTTGCAGGGTGTGGAAATCCTGAAAGCAGCTATGATACTGCAGTTCTATGAAGTATTTCCCCAAGGGGAAAGGAGATTGTTTAACAACTGCAACTGAGACAGCTAGGATTGCAATTATTGAGTGAAACAGTCATGTGAACAGCTTGCTTAAAAACCACTTCACTCAATGAGTGACGTTCCCGTCCCAATTTTGGTAATAAATAGAAGACTTTCTGTATTGTGGTAATTAGGGGAGGGTTCTTTTATTCATCATATAGATTTCCACACTTTACCCATTTTCCAAATAATATTCATATTGTCACTATTATGTATCATTGTTCAGTAAAACAAAACAGCAATAAAAGACAATATATGTAGTGTATATCTTTATTCATCTGTGATAAATTATAATTCAAACTGAATTCAAAGGTTAATATACTGTAGGCTAGTTAGAATTGCTGCGAAATTTTGAATGATCTAGGGCAAACTCGATTTCATTGATGGCCGCATCAGGGTTGTGCTTGACCTTGGCAAGGCAGGAGGGCAGGGGAGGCATGGCCAGGTGGCGTGACCAGCTCGACATCACTCATGTCAGGGGCGCCTGTGGTGGCCCGAGTCTATGCCAATGAAAACAGGATCCCAAGCTTAGTTTTCGGCTTCAAAGGCATCCTGCAACCCTCTGTCAGTGAAAACAGAATTCAGGAGGGCCGCACAATATCCTTACAAGCTGTTGTCACTGGCAGAGACACCATGGACTGTTTTTTCATTGTTTCCATGGCAGCCCCGCGGGCCAGATATAAGCACCCTGTGGGCTGGATCTGGCCCCCGGGCCTTGAGTTGATACCTCTGATCTAGGGTTTGCAATTTTTAAAGGTAGGCCAATAAGGTTTTCTTGCCCTCTAATCAATGCTAAACTTTTTTTTAAAATAGAACAGAGAAGCGATACAGAGATGGAAGAAAAACTCCAGTGATTAATCCTCCACCCCATGGACCACACGTTGGAACGGAAGTAGCACTCCAGAGAGCTTGCCAGCTGCTTATGTCTGACCAGCTCTTGGTGACTCTCTTCCCAGGTGTTGTTCTTTGTATAAACCCAGCTGCATTTTGGCACATTCCACCTGGTTTTTATTGGGGATTTTGCAAAGGAGAGTTAACAGCTTGGATCTTTGGAATGAACCGAGTTAGAACTGTTTCATCAATGAGTAATGTGTGAAACGAGGTTATAAAGGCCTCTCTGGCTATCTGAATGGAGCCTTGTCATGTATCAGTTGCTCTTCATCAGTTTTTTCCCTCTTGTTCCTTCCTCCCTGCCCTGCCTATGACCCAGACTGCTTAGTACTTATCTCCCTCTGTCTCCATGGCTTAATGGGAGATAAGAGGAATGAAAGAGCAAGAGAGAAAATGCAGGCACTGTTAATTACTGGGATGACGTGGCACAGAATTACAACTAGCCCAGCCTTTGGGCAGAAGAACAGCAAAGAGATGAGTAGGAGAAACTATCTATCAATTCTGCCTACAGGGAGAAGCAGTTTCTTCAGAAAATGACACAGACGTGTGGAATAAAGGAACTGCTGCAGACAGGGAGCTCAAGGATGTGGCCATAATCACCAGGGAAAACAGGGATCTTACAGCAAGCTGGCATGGACGCTCTTACTAGATAGAGCAGCGCTGCTTCATGTCCTTCCTGAATCATATGGCAATTTGAGAAACTAAAGTGCCAGTGCGGTGGATTTGATGGGGTTGGCTTCAGTTTCACAGGAAGGATGGGTGGTGATGGGGCTGCCCATTTCCAACTGGATGTCCTGGTGCCAATGCAGGGAAAGCCTTCCAAACCTGTTGGCATGGGGATGCTGGCTGAGGAATTCTGGGAGTTGAAGTCCAGACATCTTAAAGTTGCAAAGTGTGAAAAAAAAATACAGCCCTAGGTGTTGTGTTCTCACTAATCCCCTTTGCATTTCCTAATCCCCATTAGCATGTCCCATCGCTGGTTGGCTAACTAGCGATGGGGAATTCCAACCAATGCAATTGTCTGCCTGCAAGCCAGGGGAATCCCATAAAAGAGGGTTCCCCGTGGCCAGCAGGCAGTCTGGATTTCAACATTCTGAAGCAATAAACGAGAGCTGACTGTTCACTGCGACTCGAGTCTTTCCTACGCTGCGCGATCTAACACTAGGGTATTCCCAAAATGGCATCGCTTTGGAGGTTTCTCCAATTTGGCATCTTCCAGACTGGAAGATTGTTTCCAATTTGCTTTTACCTGCAGCCAGGTACCTAAAGAAGTTGGAAGCTGTAGGGCAAAACAGCAGGAAAGGGATGCTTTGGAACGTAAGAAGTTGCATTTTGGATTTTTAAAAAGGCCACAAGTAGTTGTGCAAAATTAAGATGGTGTCTCTCTACCCAGCCACTTTTGCAAAGAGGCTTCCTATGAGAATAGCAAAAGAAATCCATCCAGAGGCTAACTTAATATAACCCCTAAGAAAGGATGACTTAATGCTGTTCTTTCCGTGCTTAGAGAATATGATTTGGCTCCATATTTATGGCAGCAGAGACCTATTTGGAATGAGGTTCCTATCACAGAAGGTTTCTAAGTAGACCTTTGTGATCTGCATGGACACTCTCAGGAGTAAAGTTGTTGTGGGTGGGATTTGGAGGTATACCTCTCTCTGAATTACTTTGAGCCTCATAATATGGGAAACCTATGAGAAGTGCCACTATACAGCTTCAGGCTCAGGATGGGAATCCTTCCAGAATTTAGTTCTGAAAACATCTCAGGAAATCAATGAAAAGTTTGGAGAAAGCAGTCTAAAAACCAGCTCTATATCAGGATATTATCTGCTCAGGGAGAGATAATTTCTTTAGACTGTGGGTTGTATTTGGCCACTGAAAAGTGAGCCAGGGTTGCAATCCAGCTTGTGAACAGGACGAAGAAATTGGTAGGGCCAGGACAAAAGTTATATTCCATTTAATTTAAACTAGAGTTTGAATTTAATTTATTAATTTAATATGATAACTATCCGAGCTTGTAACAACTTTAAAAACTCCCCTCTTACAGTTACACTCACTGGCAACTTTTATAGAAGCTCTGGGACTTGTGCATAAATTTTTGGGCCCATGGAACCTCAAGTTGTGCACCCATGGGCTATACAACCCAACAGTACATTTCGAGGATTCCTAATAAAGATTCCTCCCAGCCCTATCTAGAAAGTCACAGTGACTCAACCTGGGGTTGTTTCTTCATGAAGCATAGACTCAGTTAGTGAGACATGCTTGAGAGGCATTCCGCTTAAATTAACCCTTTGCTCAGGCCTAGAATTGCCCTTCTGTTCTTGGCACAAGTGAAGCAGTGTCTCATATTTATCAGGGCAGGGAAGACAAAAATAAGCTGCTGCTTGGTTCAGTGTGCTGTGCAAGGAAAGGACAGATTGATGTCAACAAGTATTAGCAGAACCTGGGATTCCAGCCAGACTGAGGGACATAAATGTTTGGACCCAGGTGTTTATGTCAACATGGCAATCCATCAAAATCCTCAGACTGAGGTTTGGTAGAGATTAAAAGTGCAACAGGCAATAAAAATAAGGAATATGATGCATTGGATTTCAAGGGATGGCAAAGCTGATACCTGGCAAACAGAGATGTATGTTCTTACTCTCCGAAAGCCAGCTGATGTTTCAGATATAATTTTTCAAATAGTATGTGCACAAAGGAAAAAAACACACCATCAAATGGCAAGTAAGTTGATATAGATCAGCGTCTCATGCCTGAAGATGACATTTTATGTAGCTATGTTGTTCTGGAAAAAAAAGCAGTGGCAAACTGCTTACTAAGAAAACTGCAAGGATAGCAATAGCAATAGCACTTAGACTTATATACCATTATACAATGCTTTATAGCCCTCTCTAAGTGGTTTACAGAGTCAGCCTATTGCCCCCAACAATTTGGGTCCTCATTTTACCGACCTTGGAAGGATGGAAGGCTGAGTCAACCTTGAGCCTGATGGGATTTGAATTGCCAAATTGCAGGCAGCCGGCAGTCAGCAGAAGTAGAAGTACTGCGTTCTAATCACTGCACGGATGTCTGTATGCTCCTGCTGCTTTAATCAAAATGTGCCTACAAAGACATGT
>JANHFT010004289.1:424215-436539 GCA_032467955.1 Pseudoxenodon macrops | reverse complement strand
CATAAGCGGGAGGAGATGATGATAGGAACAATGGGAAGACTAATAGTAATAGTAATGCAGTCTTAGTAAATAGTTTGACAGTGGTGAAATTTATTTACTTCTGTATTTATTACTTGTAAAAAGTAAGTATCAAGTTCTTTTTTATACTGTGGAGATAGGTACTATGTGAATTAAAGGGTATTTTCTAACATCACCTGAATAAAAATGTGAAATTTAAAGAAAGTTGCAATCCAAAGAGATCTTAACTCTTTTATTATGCTCATATATTCAGACTTACTTCTGTGAAAAACAAGTGGTGATTATGTTCTGCAAAACTAACATATATTGTGAGCTTTGCAACAACATAACATAGAATTAGATTTATTACCGTTTTCGACAGGGACAAAGTTAACTTTCCAGATGACAAGAATTCAATTCTTTTAGTAGAATCTGTTGCCTCATTCTCATAGCAGCCAGACAGAATTTGGCTACATGTAAGCAAGAGTGTTCTTACAGCCTACCAGGAGAAAATAGGTATACTGAACATCATCTCTGCCTGGGTATTCTTTTATGAGAAATCTAATTAATTTATCATGTACATTTCTGTAGAAATTGAAGTCTAATAGGATGTGTTGTCCTCTGTAGTAAGGGAATCACATGAGCAAAGTGATGCAGAGAAAGGAATTTTTCAGTACTTACCATCAATAATTGCTGAAGGCAATGCACCAAACCTAGCTAAGACAAATGCTCCACAATGTATATAATTCGTTACGGACTGGCAGGAATCAGATGGGTCAGTAATAAAGGTAAGGCTTCAAGATTTAAGTTGCCTTAAGTTGCCTCATGCTAATATCTTGATACAAGATTTGTCTTCTTCTTCAACGTTCATTTGGTTTGACTATCCCATTTTCTGCATTGCTTCACTACAGAAGTTGCATACTGCCAATATTTTTTTCTATCTTCCAGGTAGATTGCAAATTATCCTTGTTAATCGGGGAAATCAGCCATTCTACTACCCCAGGAATAATATCAATCATCAACATAGTAAACACTTTTTAGAGAAGTAACTTTGTCCTACTAGAACTACCTCCATATGAGATAAATGCAAGTAATGAATTAATAATTAGATTAAACAACTGAAAAAAATCTCAGTGAAATAATATTGCTAGAGCCAAAATCGTTCACCAGGTTTAGATCACACCATACCAAGCATTACATTAGGAGAGTTATTCCATCTATATGAAAGAGATCACTTCACAATAATGCTAGTCATCTGTTTTTCTAAACTGCATGTATTAAAATAATATTTTTAAAAAATCAAATTTATGGATTTATTAACACATCAAATATTTAACACCTGTTTTTCATTATTTCTTTTCTTCCAAAAACTCCACTTAAATTGAACGCTTGAAAAGCAGTTTTGTACATATGCCTCTAAAATAAATCAGTGGACTGCAAAGTAAACATAAATAATTATCTCCTGGAGTTACAGTTAATTCTGTGTATACTAAAAAAAAAATCCATCTGACCATACTATTTAGTTAAGGGTTAAAGAATACATAGACAAACAAATAAATAAATAGAGGCAGAGGTTGTTGAGACAATGTTGATTCTGCAATCTGATGACATTAATTTAGCATAAATAAGTCCCCTAAGGAATTCTGTTACTTAATGATTATATTGAGATTTTGACTAAATTAGTGACATCTATTAAATAAAGCACTCCTTAGGAATGTGATAATTGTACTGGAACATATTGATTCAGGTTTTATTAACTCTGTTCCTAATGCAACATAGCATCTAATGTCAAAGCTAATGTTATTTCATAATTTCATCATTCCAAAGAAACGCACACCGAGAATCAGTTGGCTTTAGTGGCTAAAATGTTGGATTAAATCAGTTGGCTTTAGTGGTTAAGATGTTGGGGAAACTCAGCTTCAACTTAATCTTCAGCCATGGAAATTAATTTGGTATCTTTCAACCAGTCTTTCTAAGTCCATCTTAAATTCCTATAGTAACGCTGGCATAGTCACAATTTAACAGATAAATAAACATTTCAAGTGGAAAAAGTGTTCATTTCCAAATTAAGTCTGATCAAAAGTAGATAGGCAATTTTAAAGAATCAAGTACTGTATATCACTAAAGGTCTCTTACCAAGACAGAATTCATGATACAACAGTTCCTGCAAAAAGCAAGTATAAAAAGAAGAAGGAATTCCTACCAATTCCAATAAAGATTGCTTTGTAGCCATCATCCTTTAAAGCACTGAGTGTCAGTCCTTCCACCGAAAGGCCTGTTCCACAGATGATCTGAAAGATAATATTGGAGAGGTCTTCATACATTTATCAGTCACTTTTAAAATGGATTTATTTTTCTAATTTAAAGAAAGAAATTAATCTAGATAAATTTATTTATTTAATTTATATAGCTGCTTGCCTCACAAGTAAGTGACTTTTGTTGGCGTACAATAAGAAAAAAATAATAAATGTCTCATATTGTTAACAAGTATTTAAATGTTAAATGTTTTTTTTAAAAACTATAAAAACAGCTAAAACAGTTTTTATTTATCTGATTTTTATAGCTCTCCATCACACAACTAGTGATGCTCTGCAGCACACAAAATCAAATTAAGAAGCTTTGTTTTGGTCATTCAGTTGATTATTGAAGGACATAATGGTCCACTTAAGGTCAACCTAACCTTTAAAAGATTATCATAGACCTGGATTTGTGCCAGAGTGTGTTCAGAAAACATATTATGAAAATTCCTTAAAGGGTTTCAGTATCAGCCTATTTCTGAATACAACTGAAGTTTTGTACTTAACAGCAAAATCAGTGTGACTTGAGTTTCACAGACATGAAGGAACACTTGTCCCTGTGTTACAAATATATTGAGGTCATATTCAAAAGCGGTTTTCCCGGTACTCTGAAAACTCAGATAGGCTACCAGAGAGATGGCATTCACTTCATGAATTCCTTCCACATAAATACTGTCCTTTTCAGAATCTGGAATGTAAATTTCTCCTCCAAACCTTTTTTATAAAGATGTTCTAATTGTAATACTCTAAATGTGTTTATATTTTATAAATTTTTGAGAAAAATATTTAAATTATAAATAGTTATCATTTATTTATAAATAGATAAATATTTGATTTAGGTCACACTTTACTACTCTGAAAAGTATTTAAGGGAGACCACAAAACCTAAACAATAAAAGCAGTACATATCTTATTTAAAAACACACATTCAAATTAACAATAATTTTAGTGTAAGTAAAACACGAAAATAGTGTTTTAATATTATAATCAATTAACAACCTAGCAAAGGAAACCCTTATTTACAGTTTTTCTAAGTGTTGAGGGGAGGGGGAGAAACAAATGCAATTCCCAAGAAAATATATTTTACATCTTGGGCATAATGCAGAACACTCATTGTTCTCAACCTTTTCTTCACCACAAACCCCCCCCCCCTTTAAATACCATGGGCCATGGACCCCCAAGACTTAGTTCAAGATTTAAATCATAACATTTCTTCAAGCCTTCAGGGACCCCCTCGGACGACACTGTGCCCCTTCAGGAGTCCATGGACCACAGATCAAGAACCACTTCAGTAAAAGACAGTGGGAGTTGTTTCAAGAGAGCCTCTCCTACATCTCCATAATTGCCAGAAAAGGTTTGCAACAGGAGATGTAGTACAATGGATAATCAAACCCTAATATTTAAAGATTAAATTCACGACTTCAAAGTTTTGCCTCATAAGCAAAGTAGTGCAGTTTATTTTGAACAGAGCATATTACATATTTTTTTCTTATACAGTGCTGTGAGTTATATTTATATGCAATGGAAAAATAAGGCCATCATATTATTTAGCCTAGTCTTGTAAATTTTAAATTCTCAAATTATTTCCATAAAAGAATTATGGACATAAATAACAGCGCACATAAATAACAACGCTCTGTGTGCAGGACAGTATTATATTCTTCACCTGCATGCACTTAACTTGAAACCTAAGGGCTAAAATGACTGTAAGTAAAACAGTATCAACATACAGGTTGCTTTTAATAATTTTATCACCCACTGTACTGTCATTTAAGGGCAGATTGTTATAATCAAAACCGGTCTAAAATCTAAAACTTAAAAACTTTCATCACAAAACATACCACATTATTTCTTTTTAGGGACGTTTAACTATAACTAATATTAATTCCTGTTTTACTTCTTTTTGTTAACATGTGCAAAGAACTGTATGAACTGTGTGTTTATATTTTATAATCACACACACACACACCGACAAAAAGTGTCCTTGGGTTAATTTTTTTTACCTAAAATTTAATCTGGGAGAGGAAAAGACAAGTGGCGGAAAAAAGCAGCGACAGCCACCCATGATTAAAGAAATAAAATCCTTGCAATAGCTACACTGAACCCCTAAAGCAATTTAGGTATTTGTTTCTTACAGACAATTAATCACATGCAGGCAAGCCAGATGAGCTATTGATTGCCCTTTTTCCAACTAGTGGCATTCAGACAGCAGACAGACAAATGCCCCAAGCAAGGGAAAGCATCTTCCTTCCTCAGCCTAGTGTAGCTTTTAATTGTTCTTTACGAAGGTCCATGACATTTTGCTGTTAATCTTTAACAGTGCTCTGGCTCCTTTTTCTGTGAGCTATACCAAGGCAGTTTATATTTTTCATTACCTTCACTCCGAGGTCCTTCATAAGCCTAGTTTCAAAATGTACTACATCATATGGTAGCCGGAACTGGGGAATTTCAGATGTGCTGGAGAGAACAAATAAAACAGAACCAATGAAACACTGCCCAGCTACTTCCTCAAAAGAGAAGGTTTCTTGAAATAATACATGCTAAAAACAAATAAAAAAGCAAGAAGAAATTTAAGTTAAAGTCACAAACACACAAATATGACCAAACACACTTTTAAATTATGGAGAGAAAATAGCTATATAAGTAGAATGTTTTCCTCGTCAGAATTATTACGCAAGTCAATTTGATACCTGCATCCTAAACTAAACTATAGATAAGAATGCCATTATCTATTGTCTTCCATAGATGAATAAATTCTATCACATTCTGATTTCCAAAATGTGTCATAACTGCCGTTAAAAATCTATTTGGAAATGTGAGATACCATGAAAATACAGATTTCAGGGATAAAATATATTCAAAATGTATTCTGTAAGTTAAATATATATTTAAGTATGCAATAAATGCCAATTATTTATTGAATTTTGGATTAAAGAAATGCATAATTAATTAAGATAAGGCATGGTACAGAGTTGCATTCAGCTACATTGAAGACCGTTTAATGCTATCCACAAGAGATAACCATATTAACTAATATGGCAAGTTGGGAGTATTTGGGATAAGGAACGCTATTAGAAATATGGAAATCATGTCACAAAATGGCAGCACTATATCTGTGGCCCTTCAATAAATACCCATTATTTATTGACCTGCAAAATGGGTGGCATATAAATTTAATAATAAATAAACAAATTTGCCTGCTTTTATTATTTTTATAAATAATGTAAGGCAATGAACATACCTAGTGCTCCTTCCTCCTCCTACTTTCCCCACAACAACTGTTGTGTGGTGGGTTGGGCTGAGAGAGAATGATTGGCCCAAGGTCATCCAGTCCTCTTACATGCCTAAGGCGGGACTAGAACTCACAGTCTCCTCCTAGTTTCTAACCTGGTGCCTTAACCACTAGACCAAATTGGCTTTTCTGAGGTGGGATACATTTCCAAATGTATCTGATATAGTCTGTGTAGGCTTTAGGAAATAAAACATATGCTAGAAGCTAGGGTTTTCTTTTCCAGCATGCCAATTTCCATTTAACTCTTTTTAGTTACAAGCCGTATTTGAAACAAATCAAATTCAAATGAAACAGAGTGGCAGGTGGGCAAGGAAGGCATCTGGCATTATATTATCTTCCTCTGACCAATGTTGGGAATGTGAAACAAACGTATTGGAAGCTTTTTAAAATGGTTAAACTGTAATAAAAGAATAAAATGATTGCATGTGTAATTTAAGAGTACAAGAAGACGAGAATCCTTTTTAATCTTGTCTACTGAGTGGCATATTAAAAAAAAAGATTGCTGTCTGTCCATCAGCAGGATAAATCTCCAAAGGTTGGACAAAATAAAGCCCAAATTGCTGTTTGGGGACAAGCTGAAAGAAGAAAACATTAGTTAAAAAAACGGGTTGGACTTTTTTGGAACTTAGAGAGGGTTGCCATAAACCCATAAATCATTATCTGCATAACCTCAATCACTTTTTCAAGGACTGCACTGTAAGTAAATATAGTTGCAAATATAAAGCAAAACAGCAACATAGAATAATAACAAGCAACTAGAGTTTATTAAAAATTGTGTACTACTATAAGAGAAGTAGACAACAGAAACTGGACTGAGAAAGTATTTTGTATTTTCCTTTGTCCAAATATCTATTAACTACTTAATCCAACTTTCTACTCTAAAAACAAATATTTTTCTACCAACTGCAAAATGCTACTTTAAGCAGATAACATAGAAGTTGTAAGAACTTTGTTAAGAAGGATTATCTTTCTCTTTCTAATAATTTTCCAGGTTTTTGACTGTAAATTTAACATTTTAATTAGCATTTTGGATTTGTAAATTATCCTGCCCTATAGGTATATGAGCATTTTAAAAAATAACAAGCCATAATTCTAACATATAATAAATTTAAATGACCAAATCTGTTATTTTCCATATGCATCTGAACTGATGATTGCTTATGATTACCAGATTATCAAAGCATATTAGTTTAGTGCTTTTCAAACTATTGTCTCCTAATTGCCATGGATGATCTACCAAACCTTCCCCATATTGATTGTTGAGCTTCAGGTTATGCCAGATACCACTCACAGTTTGAGTTCCTGCCTCCCGGAATTCACTGGCAGGCAGGTGATTTTCTTCCCCCCGACAAAAAAATAGGATTAATGGCTGAAAACTGGGTCACTGACACGTAGACATGTGATCTAAAGTTCAGCAAACTGATAACAGGTTTCAAGTGCCAATTCCCAACTGTATGTCCACATATACCATGTTAAATGAGACTCTACTTTCACACAACCAACCAAGTCAAAGAGAAAAAGTAAGACTAGGAATTAAATTCATTAGATTTTGTTGAACTGTATATCTATTCATCCATCCTGCTTGCTATTCAAAACTCTTACTGCAGAACATTCTGCAGTTGATGCTAAAAGTGATCACTATAATATACATATTATACATAAAATAATCAGATGGTAAATAAATACTTTAAAATTAAGAAACAATAAGTACACATAAATGAAAGTTTGAGTAACTTATGCACTGAAAACTTATGCACTGAAAAATGAGAATTCCCACATTTAAAATTTAGATGTACGTATACAGTAATTCCTGCTTTTTCTAAATATTTATTTAGTGATTCGTCATTTTAGAGAGTTTGTGAAACACTATCTAAATTAATACAAAAACTTCATCAGTGTCACAATATTATTTTAAAAGCTATTATTTCAAAAATAGTCAACAAAAATAAATGATCTTTAAGTTCCAACTCATATAATAACATCTGATTTTCAGAATGCTTTATTTCAAACGGTGTTGATTAAACATTACCTTAAACCACCAACGTAGTTTTCCCTTTCAAAAATGGTGATGTCTGAATAGCCCAATCGAGCCAAATATGTGGCACAACTTATACTAGCAGGTCCTGCTCCAAGAAGAGCAATCTTGGCACGATAGGATTCGGGCAAATCTTGCAGTGGTGGCAAGGAGGGATCTCGAACTTGAGGAATATTGATTGCTTTGAATATCTGAAAAGTGAAATACTTAAATGGTTAACAAAAAGGGAAGAGTGCTCGTATCTCTTTTGCATGTGTAATGGTATTAAGTCACCAAGTAGGCCTCTACATCTCAGGAGATGACGAATCTATTCCTCATTCAGTATAGGCTTATTATTATGAATAATAATATCATGAATTGAAGATAACAATTAATTTAGAAAACTGCTAGTAATAAATTAGTTAATTGAATCCTCATTGCTACTCATATAACATTCTGATATTCAGAATAAGCTTGTGGAGGAGTGTTTCCTATTTATTTATTGGATTTATGCCATCAAAAAATGATAGTGGGGAACTTATTTATTTTCTAGGGCTTGCATGTCTCTCCAATCCAGCATTGAATTCTCATAAGAATAGCAGGGCAAATCTCTATATATAAAAACCCAGCAAACCTTGCACTCATGTTACCTAGCAGTTAATGAAACATTGTAAGACAACAATCAAGCTCAGAGAGCACCAAGAATGGAACAGTTCAACCCTGAGGTACAGGTATTTTCTTCTATTGAATAAAATAATTGTTTATTAATCTATTAGTTATTGATCTTTTAGTTGTTTCCTTTAGAAACTCAAAAGTGGCAAACATTGAGCTCCCTCCTCCTATTTGTCCTCATAACAGTAACCTTGTGGTTTAAGTGGAGTTGAGAGAAAGCAACTGGACCAAAATCCCTCAGTGAGATTCCTACCTTAACTAATAGATTGAGGGTATCAAATGCCATGATGAAATCTAGTAGCATTAACACTGGTGGTTTTCCTTTGCTGCCAGCAAAGCACTGATGAAATAAGCCATCGTGGATTTAGTAAAACAACCCACAAAAACTGCCTGAAGTGAATTGCTGGGATTATTTCATACAAATGCAGAAGAAGCTGAGAGAACAATTTATTCAATAATCTTAAACAAGAAAAGAAAGAGAAGATACTAGGGGAAGGGGGGGGAAAGCAAACTGGAGTTTAAATAAATTCATATTACAAATATGAAGATAGGTAACTTAATTATTTCTGAAATTTACATATATTTGGCTGCTAATTTTATGCACAACAATCCTAGGTGGCTCACAACAAAACAACAATAAATTAGCACACCATCCATACCAAGAGTGTTATGTTTCAGAGAATCTAGAAAAAATATATACCAAAAGAGAAGAATTGATCAGCCTGGAGCCTCTTTAAGTACAGAGAAGAAGTGAAAGGATTTGAATGATACATAGTACAGGAAGTTTCTGAAATTCTTATGGCTACCACTGCTTCAGTATCTGCAGATAACTAAAAAGTGGATGACAAACAGCTCAGAGCAAGAAACCATGCACGAGCCCTGCAAACCTACAGCATTTTCATTTTAGATTTTTTTTTTAAAGGAAACTTACAAAGGCCTCAGACAGAAGAGAAGAACTTTTGATAGGAACGTTGGCAGAGATGAAGATTCATGGGGACTGGAACATAGCCAAAAAAAACCTGTCTATAAAACGTGGCTTGAACTAAAATTAAATTTCAGTAAAGCCACTGTTTACCTTATTCCAGCAATGGGGGCAAGGGGTAAAAGCAAAAGTAAGATCAATTTCAAAAATGGGCTCAATTGTATATAAGCACATTACACAGAAACAAAAAATGAACCAGTTTTCACATGGCTAAAAAAGCAGGAGACCATGAGTTCTAGTCCCACCTTAGCCATGAAATTGGGCCATTCACTCTCTCTCTCTCTCAGTCCAATTCGCCCCATAGGATTGTTGTGGGTCAAATAGGAGAAGGAAGGTGTGTTGGATATGTTTCCCACCTTGAGTTATTTGTAAAAATAATAAAAGTAACAAAGAAATAAATAAATAAAAATGGGGATGGAAAGCTCAGCATGTTTTGTTTCTCTAATTTGTTTTCTTTCTTTATATAAAATGAGGAATAGGATGACCAAGGCAGGCTTTACTTCCTCTCTAAGTATGCGAAGTTCGCTTCCTTCCTCCCTCCCTCTCTCCCTCTTCCTCCCTCTCTTTCTCTTCCTTCCTTATCTCACAGGCAACACAGCAAATACCTCAGTATTCTTTAACATCTTCTGTCACATCAATTTTGAATGAACCTTTCCACAACTCCTAAGTCTACTCACATACTGTGTTCCACAAAGTTCCACAAAAGCTAAATGTAAGCTTGGTTGTAATCACTGGATTATTTGTATGCCTTTAAAAACAAAAGGGGCCAATTTAAATATTAAAAAGCAAATGCTAGAAATAAAGACGTAAATCAACCATAATGATTTACGTTTGCAGCACCTTGATGCCGAACATTTGCATTTATCTACCTGCAATGCCAGCATGATGTCTTGTTTTGTACTGTGTTCCTGGTACAGCTAGTCAATAAGTCTCCCACCCTATGCACTTAATCTGCTGGCACAGTATGTTTTCAATTGGGCTGTAAATCTTATGATGCACAAAAAGCAAGGACCACAAACCATTTAAACTGCCACACTGAAGACAAAGGGATTAACCCAGCTTAATTGGTTTATAACAACACTGTTAAGTACTTGGGCAGGTTTCCTACTGAATGTTTAGGAAAGGCTGCACATAGATTTGAGACTGTAGTTCAATGACTACTTTGAGCTACCAAGAGTACTACAAAATCCTCTAATTGCTTACAGAGGAATTCTCTATCACAATTTGTGTTGGTGTATTAAGAAGCAAAGAGCTGAACCTTAACAGGGAGAAAGAGAAAGTGCTGCAGAAAAAAATATATCCTAGAACAAGACCTGTGCATTACCAGGTTAGCAGACTGTACAGATCCATTCTGAGTTAACATGGGAGCCAAGAAACCATATATATATTTAATTTAATATATATATATATATATAATTGAAGTATAGAACATGTGACCAGGCTCTTGGTACTATATGTTCAAGCCATCCTGGATACCTCCTTTCAACTGTACAGAGCAGCAAAAGATTTGATAGCAGCGAATAAACTATCAGTCCAGGAAAATTATCTACTATTACTGATGATAACCTTGATAAATTTTCAGGAAGCCTTTATGTTGCATGGAATGGAGTCTCCAAGCTATTGTTGTAGCCTCAATCTTTTCAAACTACTGAAACAATTCTTACAATGGAAATTAGACCTAAATAGGTAGATTATCTATTTTTAAAAAGTTTTTTTTCCTTCCATCCTATTATTAGAAGCAGGAACATCTAATGAGGCGGATACACTGGGAAAAGATTCAAGATTAATGAGAGGAAATCATATTCACATGGCTCTCTTTTTTATTTACTTAGAAAGGTTTCTTTCTTACCTATATTCCACAGAGTTTTATCTGATAAAATTTAACAATGGAGTTCATTAGTACAATATGATACACAGATGACCTCCAATTTTACTATCTTCCAAAAGAAATTATGAGTAATCATGAATAAAAACAATGTAAT
Source organism: Pseudoxenodon macrops (assembly GCA_032467955.1). NCBI lineage: Eukaryota > Metazoa > Chordata > Lepidosauria > Squamata > Pseudoxenodontidae > Pseudoxenodon > Pseudoxenodon macrops. Next base: position 425,303 of record JANHFT010004289.1, on the reverse strand, counting down.
ACCTCTAAAATACTTTGGATTTAAACTTGGAAACTGAAGCTTTTTTCAGACACAATTCACCACATTATTTTAGGCTGCAGTATTATTAGTATTTTGTCTTTTGCGATATTCCTATCTACTGTCAGATATCTGTCAATAAATGTAATAGCTATTTAAAAAGTTCAATATTTTAATTCTGAAAGATTTTGCTTGTTGGGTATTACAGAAATGTCATTTGAATATGACAGATTATTGTCCTCTATAATTTTTTTAATACATAAAAGAGTCGTTAAGAACCCAACACAAAATATCTAAATTCCAAAAAAGTTATGAACATGAACAAAGTATAAAAAGGGCACACATTCTAATATCTATCTGTACACATATATATTTCAGTGTATTTTAAATTATGTAGCAGTGCCACACTGCTCAATTGTATTAGAACCTTGATACCAATAGATCCTTTTAAATAAACTTAAAATTCTGTGATGAAAATCATTCTGAGCTATTTATCTTATGCCTGTTTCAATATCAATCGGTCTGTACCAGACCACAGCATTTTAATAGGCTTATAAAGATTTTTCAAGAAGAATTGTACATATTTAAGAAAATCCATCAGGGCATAATTTTTTCCTATTAATCACATTAGGACTAAAAGGAGACACAAGTGACGGCTTAACAGATATTACTTGCATTAACAGAAATACAGGATCCAGATCATTGGAATACTGTGTTCAGTTTTAGGCAAAGAGAATTGTTGGAGACACTGGACAAGACAGTGGGAAAAGTCAAATGAGGAATTAATATGGAATCCCTACGTGGGCACAAGTGGGTGAAGTCTAATACTCCTCAAATGCCATTGAAATTTATCTAATCTCACCCAGATACAAACTATCAGTCTAAGAAGATTCCTGTCTATAGGCTTGAGCAATAAAACAGCTAATTGGACTCTTCATGTGTGGATCTGATTGTTTGTGTCTGACAGGGACAAAGAGAAGATGAAGCATGCATAGAGATGGGGTGAAATCCTATCGGTTCGCACCGGTTCTATAGAGTAGGTTGCAAGCAGCTGGTGATGTCATAGAACCGGTTCTCTCCAAATCTGTTAA
>JANHFT010004289.1:406441-417070 GCA_032467955.1 Pseudoxenodon macrops | reverse complement strand
GATAAGTTGGATGCTTTTTAAATTTTATTTATTAGATTTTTATCCTTCCTATTACTTTTATAAGTAACTCAAGGCAGCCATGATTTCGATGACTGAGAATCTCTATAGACTTTTACAAGTGGTAATAGTAGCCTTGTAGGAGATGACCAGGCTGAGCCCGAGGGAGGGATCAAACGCATCATAAGTCAAGTGTCTCTGTGCGCCTGCAAGTGATCTAAGTCCAGCCCACCTTGAATGCCTCTCTTATCTCCCACTCATTTCCCTTAATGGACAGTTGGTCAGATTCTTGTAGAGACCTTAAGCTTGCAATAAATCTTTATACTCATTTGAACTGCTTGAATCTCCTGATTTCCCTGGTGCTTGACAGGCCCTAGATCCTTTCTTCAGTTCTTCCCTTCTATAGCAGTTTCAACAGGAACATCCTGGCTTCAGTCAGAGATTTAATCAGATTTAAAGCCAGAAGAGTCTGGTTTAAAAATCATGAACAAGGCAAGAAAACAAACCGGGCTGAAAAATACAGAAAATAGTCTTACTATTATAGAAACTACCAGATAAATTACAAGTGGAAGCTTGCATGAAAACATACGAGATAACAAATCTTATAACAAGGCAAGCTAAATGCTGTATGACTGTTGCAGTGAATGAGTATCATATGTTTGAGGAAAACATTTTGAGTTCAGTAAGAAATCAATATTCCAAATTTATGGAAGAAAATAACTGGTTATCTATGATTATTTGAAGCAGCTGTACTCACAGCTGGTCAACTACTGGAGACAAAGAAAGAGCCAGAAATACACATGCAGTCTTCTCCATTTTTATACTTCACAGATACTATTCTATTCAATTGTCCATTCTCTCTCTTATGACAAATAGAAAATTGGAAGAAATTATTAAGCAGCTTTGACAAAATATTTGTTGAAAAGATTAATTTTAAAATATGTGAAGCAATAAGTTGCTTTCAAAGATCTTCGAGCACAATGATAAAAAAAGGAAACAGATGGAGAGTGGGCTGGTCTCGTTCCATCATTCTTGCAAACTGCCTTACATTAACATTCCTAGCTAATCTAGATGGTAACCATCAAGTTACATATTGTCATTTTAAAGGAAGCAATGCATGAAAATATAACTCAATTCATTTGTCAGAATGTTAAAGAGTCTTTTAGTACATGATGAAAGTTGAAATATCAAACCAGATGTCTTTTACACTAAAGCTGAAATTTAAAAAGGTACGTTACTTATAAATGCCAAATCAGCACATGCAAATGTGGAGTCATTTTAATGCATTGATAGAATGCTCTCTGCAACCTATTCAACAGGTGCTTATTTTTTCCTGTTAAAACCAATTAATTATATAACAGTTAAAAGACAAATTTTCACATACTAATTTACTTGTGGGGCGTCTTCATTAGAATTCTTCCATTATGTAAATTCAAATGTTGAATGTTTTCTTCTGTTACTGGGTTATTATTGTGATTAAATTTATGCCAAGATGCATTATTCATTGCATTTAAACCTATTATGTACAGTTTACATGGGCTATGTAACCACTGGGAAGTATGCATCATGAGCTACCATTTTATTAAAGAATAATATAGCAAACAAATTAAACAAGAATACAGCAAGTGAATTCTGAACTGCATTGTGGCTGGTATGTTTTAGCACTTTTAAATTATTTCAAAGGTCACGAAAACAATGAAAGATATTAATATTAATTAAAAGGCAAAATCTAAACAACAGTATAAGAACTAACCAGTTGTCTTTATGCTTTGCGGGTTTTTTTGCTAGCTTGTGTGAAATAATAGAAGGTTTTTTTTTACAAGAACTTAAATTCATTTTAACCATTTCTACCATCCACTTCCTTATTGTCTTATGCAACTGCACATATAAGCATATAAATAGGACTAATGAGACCAACAATTCAATGGGACTCTCCCGCTCCATTCATCCCACAGAAAGGCTTCTGCTATGGAACCCATCTGCTAAAGAATTCTGGTGGCTGGAATCAAGGAGAAAAACCTTTTCCTCTGTGGCCCCTGTCCTATGGAACACTCTACCACTGGAGATGAGAACTGCTCCCTTTTCCTTCTGGAAAAGTATTAAAACCTGGTTTTGCCAGTTGGCCTAGGGCCCTGCCGGGAGCACCCACCAATAGAGATGATTGATGAGGTAAGAAGATCTCATCCCAGTGCCATCTATTTTTATATATGGTTTTTTTTTAAATGAATTGTTTTTATGGTATATTTATCTTTTTTTTACTTTTTTGTAAGCTACCCAGAGTATCCTTGTCAGGGAGATGAGCAGCATATAAATTTAATATGCATATGTTAGAGAGAAAGAGAATGCCAATAGGGTGTAGTGTTAATATGCTTGCTTAAAAGAGGGGAGAGCCAGATTCTAACCCTTCCATAGGCTTAAAGTTGAGTGAGTTTGGGCTACTCATTCTATCTGAGCTCTAAAGTGGGAAGTTGAAAAACCATCTATTTACTCCATTGTACAAGAGGAGATGGAGCTACAACCAGTTTCCAACAAGCCACGTTTTTTCTTCCTCAATTTTAATTCCCTTTGTTTTGATTCCTGTTAACAAAATTCTGAACTCTGTGAAAGACCAAGCGAGACATGTTCTTATTTATTAGGAATTCAGTCGTCTGGCACCACAGCCCTCTCAATACGGGCCAGGTCCTCCTAAGAAGATTTAACTGAAGTAAGCAGCAGGATTCCAAGCCTGTACCTGCAAGATAGGACCAAAAATGAATTACAAACAGGTCCACTTTTTACCATTATTCATGAATGAAAAGAGCCTTAGATATTAGAATGCTTTGTAAATGTGTTTAATTTAACAGATGCCCGTTCATGCTTTGTTTACAAAATGCCTTCTGTTGGGCAATTCCACAGCAAAACATGCATCTAAGTGGACAGGAAGTTTCGTGCTTCCCTTTATCAAAATGTCAATAAGTACTGCATTGGTAACCAAAAGAATAGAAGCCAGTCTTAAACAGACATCAATAATTGGTAGCAGACAGAGGCAGATCTTTGCATGTATCACTTGGAAGCATTACATAATATGCATGTAAATGAGAATGTTTTTACTTGGAAAAACCTATTAAAAGATGTTGGATCAATAACTGTTAGGCCAGAAGAAATTACATTTTCTATCAGGAAATGCTCCTACCATTTAGATTTTCCTCTGGTTCCGGCATATATTAAGTACTATGCACCCAGCAGATATTTTTCTGATCAGTAGGGTTTTTTTCAAATACATAATGCAATCTCCCCCAATATAATGCCTTCTAGACTTCATCACTAAAGTTGTGTTCTACATAATTAGCATAGAAGGAATGCCTATCATTATCCATCAATGAGCCCAAAGCAGTCTTTCCATAAAAGCAAATCCATCTCATTTTAATGAAACTTTCCTTCTAAAACAGCATACATGAACACAATAAGAGAAGAAGCTGGAAATAAAAGTCTTCAAAATAGTCCCCAAATCTATTCTCCATCGCTACTTTCTACTGTAAACAAAGGAAGTATATTTGTATCCCTTCCTCCCACACGCTTGCCAGTATTGGTTTAATCCAGGAAAGACGAAAGATTTAATCCACACAAAAGATCAAAGATTTAATCACAAAAAGGCTCAAAATCATTGTCCTGTCAAAGTCTTCTCTCTACGAAGGTTCAGACAACACTGAATAAACTGTGCTGATATTAAGCAGCTTCCTATTTTGGAGCAACCAGTTGCTGAGGTTTTTTCCACATTGAAGGAGACTTTATTAAAAACCACATGGTTCATAAAACTATAAACTGAGTTAACAAATAGCAGACTGATTTCCACTGATTGTCATTACAGAAGGAAGAACTGATATCCAAACCTAAGATTATGGTCTACTCATTAACAAGTCAAAATATAAAATTTGGGTTCCACTTCATGAAAAGCATTCACAAAAGAGACCTAAAACAAGACAGACCAATGACATCAGCAAGTTTTGTGGACCCAATTGGCAAAAGAACGCACAGAACCTTATTGGTTGGAAACATGTGGACGAGGCCTTACCCTGTAGTGGATAGTTAATGGCTAAGATGATGATGATGTTGATGATAATCATCATTATCATCATGATATACAATTAATTTTAAATTCATAAAGAACCTTGGCTAGTTTCTAACCAATAAACTGTGATCCCAGATATAAACATCAAATTAAACTACCTCTAAGTACTACCTTTAAATTGTACTTATTTACAATTTAAAGAAAGAAGCAAAGAAGCAATGGACCATGCTGGCTTAAATTACAGTTTAATAAATTAGAATGTGCAACTCATTGTTTGTAAAGATGGCTTAACGGAATATTGATAGGCACAATATTCAAACACAAATGTGACTGTATTCCAACTTTGTCTGAAGTTGGAAGGCAAGACTATGGACTGGCACTACAATACCATATATGTTATTCCAGAACACGGATGGGAAAAACTGTGTTTTGGCTTCTATAACTTTCAAATTTGCAGAAGCACAAATTTGTTCTGTTACGGTAATATTTAAAAACATCTGACAAAGTCTGTATAATGTGTTGGGAATAAAAAAGAAACAATGCATTTTACCTATATTTGCATTTAACGTCAAGTACACTTTATATGTACTTGAATTATATATACATGCTTTCCAATGTATTTTATTCATGCAGCTAGATTGAATTGGACCAAACTATTTTAAAGTACAAACCAAATTAATTCCACTGAATTTAGCTAAAGTCGCTTGCAGATAACTATGTATGGGATCACTGCAGGCAAGGCAGATCACTTCAGTACTGCTGACAAGAAAACTACATGGAAATGGCTATCTGAAGGCTAGAGCAAAGGGCTAAAGACCAGAGCAGACTGCTATAATAATAATGTACAAGTGCCAATCATTTCTGTAATTTTAGTCCCTCAGGACCTAAAGATCTGAAAAAGACATATAGGATTTGAATTTGGGGACTGCCATTCATGGAAGCTGAACCCAGTTTTCAGTAGCCATTTTCTTCATTAAATTTTTTGCTAGCGTAGTACCTTATCAGAGCTGTACTATATTCCTGAATCTTTGCCCTGCCAGTATTTTAGTTCCATTACTGGCCTGTATAAAGTCTGACATGTTGAAATGTTTGGACAGACTTTGGTGTCAGATAATGATCCTAGACCAGAAAGCACTCTTTTAGTGACCAGAGAACAATGCTACGCATTCACAAGTAGATTTGGAGGAGATGACACATGGCTATCCTAAGCTTCAAGGAAAGTTATACAACAGCCTAAATTGAATATTTTAGATATACGAGAACTTAGGGAAGGAATAAGAGGAATTAAATTAGACAATTACATAATTTAAGAAATGAGATTATGCCGCTTAATAATTTTATTGAAGACTACAGTATACAGATAAAACTAATACAATTCACAAGGTATAGAAAAATATTTAAAAAAATAAAAATGCAAAAAGTGCAGGATAAGAAAAAAAAGGGGGAAAGGTGGAGGAAGCAGAAAGGAAAAAAAGAAGAGATTTGTTTTCTTTGTCTCAAGAATAATTAAAGATGGACAATGTGCTAGAATAATAAAGAAATTGATCATAGTGAAGAAAGAATTACCAGATCATGAACTATAAGGTTATTTCCATGACAACAAATATAAGATAGTTAAAGCTATGGTTTTCCAGTGATAATGTAAACTTGTGCAAGCTGGATAATGAGAAAGAGTTGAGCAATAAAAGATAGATACTGTTGAATTATGGATAATAACAATAATAATAATAATAATAATTAAAGTTATCGAAAATGAGAAGGTGAAGATCTTGTGGGACTTTAGAATATAGACAGATCGTCATTTGGAACACAACATGCCAGACATCACGGTTGTCGAAGGCCGAAGTGTACAGTTTATTGATATTGCTGTACCAAGAGATGCCAGAGTCGAAGAAAAAGAACTGGAAAAAATCATGAAATATCATGATCTGGCCATTGAAACTACAAGTTTATGGATGAAACATGTTGCGGCACTTGGTATCATGTCCGAGAATTTTACAAAACACATCAAGAAATTGCAGCTTCCTGCAATAACACCAATGGAACTGTAAAAAACTCTGCTACTTGGAACATCATATATTTTAATAGCAACCTACTTAAGGCAGGACTAGAACTAACAGTCTCCTGATTTTTAGGCAGCACCTTAACCATTAGGCAAAACTGGCTCTCAGATCACATATTTATAATGGAAGGAATATAAAATATGTATGATTTTGAGTGCCGCTGCTATTTAAATGTTATGGGAAAATATATTATCTGAAATACAGATCCCCTTATTTCTTAGGACTCTTACATGGAATTCACTTGGCACCAAGCACATAATGAATCTGCCTTCACCAATAAGTAATCATGGCTGCAATGGTTTGTGCTATCAACTTTTCATGAATACAAGCAAAGTTTGCTTGATTTCATATAAGGAAAAATCAGACGAGAACCATTTCAAATCACACATCACATGTTTCCATGGACTAAATCAGCAAAATCATAATGAAGAACAATGTGATCAAATGCATTCTAAGAAAAGTTTAGTTGATTTTATTATCGATTCTCTTTTACACAGTATGTATTTATGTTGGTTTTGTTAGTTTATTTTGTGCCTTGGAGTCAAGGTCTTTCTGAATAGTCCCTGCAGTTTTGTGGGGGAAGATTTTCAGAAGTGACTTATAGCTTTCTACCTACTGATGAGAAGGAATAATTGGCCCAAGGTCACCCATCTGGCTTCATGCCTAAGATTGGACTGGTCCTCATAGTCTCCTAGTTTCTAGCTTGGTGCCTTAAGCGTTATACCAAACTGGACTTTGTATATCATATTTATGATCAATTAAATAATTAAAGACTGTATTTTATGGCTCCTTCATAATGCAAAATTTGCAGCACTAAATACCAGAGAGCAAAAGTAAAAAATTGCAGTGCAAATCATGGTTCCAGATCACGCTTCAATGTGGATTCTCTGGATTTCTTCAGGGTTTTTCCTCTAAACTAACTTCCAAACACATATTTGAGCTCATAAATTGCTCACGTTTGAATTATGGGCCTTCAGCTTAAAGACATCACCATGACCCAAAAACAAGGAACTGAGTTGTTGTTTTTTAATCCTATGGATTTTTATAGGTCATTCTCCCCTCTCCCATGTTCATCAGTTTGTACAGCACATCTGTACTGATGGATTATTAATAATAAAATACCAGTTTTTAGTTTTTAGATCCATGTCACAGACATAACACCTGTAACACAAATCAGCATATAGTGCCTAGATTTGTGTAGATACTTTCCTCCCAGCAGCTACAATATGCTCTTAAATTTATTAGATCTGACCACTATTTTCCAAGAAAATGCTATATATCTTGTGTGAGCTGCGTTGCCGTGAACATTCATTCAATTTGTATAGCCGTCTCACATATTTCTAGTCATAATAGTTGAAGTACCAACAATAACAAAGATAAAAATAAAAGCACATAACACTAGTTTAAAAGCCATATTCAAATCACAGCACATAATCAACCAGTGTTAGAAACCATATTATGCATGTTGAACAGATTCTACACCACAGTCAGATCCCAAAGTCTGGTGGTAAAACCATGTCTTCAGTGCCTTCTGAAAGGCCAGCAAAGTCAGATCTCTGGGCAGAAGTGGGTTTCAGCAGGTTCTGACCAGTTCTAGAGAACCGATAGTGGAAATTTTGAGTAGTTTGGAAAACCGGCAAATACCACCTCTGACTGCCCCTGCTATTCTATCTATTCTCTGCCTCCCGAGTCCCAGCTGATCAGGAGGAAATGGGGATGTTGCAGTACCCTTCCCCTGGAGTAGGGAGGGAATGGAGATTTTACAGTATCATTCCCCTGCCACGCCCACAGAACCGGTAGTAAAAAAAATTTGAATCCCGCCACTGTTTCTGGGGGTAAGATAATCCATAGTGTGGGTGCTACAACAAAAATGGCTATCTGTTTGTAACCCTTCAGGTGGCAAGCCCTAGTAGATTGGAATCAGAGTATGCCTCTCCTGACATACTTAATGGGATGGATATATATGTAAGTAGAGAGATGATCTCTCAGATAATCTAATCCCACGGCATATAAAGCTTTATAAGTCATTATTAGCACCTTGAAGTGAACTCGAGGTGTTCTGGAAACCAATGTATGCTAATCAAAGAGCACATAAATTGCCCATGCTGCTGCATTTTGGACCAGCTGCACCTTCTAGGGTGCTCCTTAAGGGCTGCCACATATACAGCACATTCCAATAATCCATTTGGGAAGTGATTTAGGCATAAGTGAATGATACACAAGCCTCCCGGTCTAAAAACAGGCACAACTGGTGTACAACATGAGGTGGTGAAAAGGTCCTCCTGGCAATGGCTGCCACCTGCTCTTTACGAATTGTGAGTCAAAGGTGATCTCCAGATTGTGTACAAAGTCCGTTTGGGGCAGTGCCATGTTATCCAGAACAAGAGGTGGTAACTGGAATCAGATGTTCTAAAAATCCAAAGGCATTCAGGTTTTCTGAAGTCCATTGTTCCAAATTCCAGCAGTTTCCAGGCAATGAAACAGGCATCAACAACATCACCTAATTTTCCAAAGATAGAAAGGTAAAGCTGAGCATCCTTAGCACATGATGGTACTCGCTATATAACAAAAATATCAAAATAATACTCAGTATTGTAACAAAAGAAACAAAAAATAATGGTTACTTTGCTAAACCATTATTTTATTTTTCCACTATATAAAGATCATATTAAGGGTTTTTTCTTTAAAGTTCCTACAACCACAGTGCTGGAGAATTACAGCTGATGTTATTTATTGATGCAAAATATGCAATTAAAGTATCTTGTTGATCTTTTAATGTAGACCGGATGTATTAACAGCCTTTGAAACTCTTAAATTATTGGAGCATGCAGAAACAGTGGAGTTTAAACTCCAACTCCAACATATAAACAACTGAACAGTTTTATTAAGATAATGAAAAACTACAATAATTTACCAATAAAAGTTAGAATATCATTAGTTTGTAATATTGAGCTCTGAAGTACAAAATAATTGCTTCCAAATGGCCTATTTCTTAGTGCTTCTGATGTATTAGTTAAACCAGAAGAGATTTTGGAATATTGACACTATGGAGTTAAATTGGGCAAATGCTGTATTTGCTCCCAATTTAGTGCAGAACCATATATCAGAACTTATTTGAATGTTATTTCTTTATTCTGTACATAGCAACTCCATTGCTATGTAATGTAGTTTATAGCAAGACATCTCATGCTTGCAAAGAGTCATATCTTTCAGATAGGTGGCCAATTGGCCATATAAATTGAATAAGTAAATAAAGTTCTCCCCAAAAAAATATGATGCTAATTTTGGAAAGATCAAGATATCCTTCTAAAATATTTAAGACTGTTACACTGTTCTTGAAAGGTAAATTACGGTTCCTTTAACTTGGCAGAATCTTGGCAGAAAGGAGAATAAAATGTTGCTTTCTTTTCTTTTTAATTGAAGAACTGTATCAGGCACTAATAGATTAAGCTGGTTCCATGGTACTCAGGCAAGTTAATGAAAATAATGGATTAACTGCAATTATTTCTGAAAGCTCATGTGTAACTCTGAAAAAAACTTTTTCTCCAGTAGATTTAGCTCTCAATATAAGGAAGAAATTCACAGTTTGCCTTTTCTGAAAAAAGGAATGTTCCTGCCAAACAAGCAAACAAATAAAAATTCTAAACAGAATTATTGTGTGGAAAAGTTAATTTCAGGAAGACCTGATTTCTAGCACTGGATTCATTATAGATAGCTGGCTATATCCAATTTGATAATGGCTCCATTCAGATGTCATGTTTAAAAAAAAAGTGCAGTTAAGAGTCAAATCTTTTCACCACTGTGGCATCAAAATCTCTGGATCCATGATTGCATGATGGATCATTGCATGCCAATGGATGTGATGTCTTAATATGGTGACTTTGATGTGATTTCATTTAGTTAAAGACAGAATTCAGGAGGATCGATGTTTTCCCTCCATAGTAGCAACAGTTCCATAATTTTAATAATTCAGTTGGATGTGATATGTAACATGATAGCACAAATAGGTATGCATATGACTGATGGTGATTTTATGTGGATCTATAAAAATTGTGCGAATGCAATAAAATCTCTGCCATAGAAGATTTTAAACATGAAAATGACCAGATTGTGATGGTTACATAACACATCCATGGTTAACCTTGATTTATTCTATGTCAGAGATTTCTATGAAAAACCAGCAAATCACAGAGGAAGAGTGATTTGAACCAATAGCTGGGAACTCAGCCCAGACAGCCAAAACAGCAGGTAAGAATCAATGGATTTGTCAAGTCTGTTTCCTGTCCCATTTGAATTTTTAAATTTCAGATTTGAATGGATTTTTTTTATGTTGAGCAAATTTTAGGAAATTTTAGGAGACCTGCATTCAGGTCTTCTAATCAGGCATTCATATCAGAAAGAGGGGTGAGAAGGTATCTGGAGACCCATCACATCCTGGACATAACCAGTGGTGGGATTCAGCCAGTTTGCACCACTTCAGGAGAACCGGTTGTTAACTTTCTGAGCAGTTTGGTGAACTGG
>JANHFT010004289.1:342258-367266 GCA_032467955.1 Pseudoxenodon macrops | reverse complement strand
AGTGTAAAAGCACGCCCACCCGGTCACCTGACCTCAAGCCACACCCACAAAATAAGCCACACCCACAGAACCAGTAGGGAAATTTTTTAGATTTTACCACTGGTGTCAAGTATTATCTATCCAACCAAGGAGAAGATGTAGAGGTGGTCACCAGAAGCAAACTGAAGATCTTTCAAGCAGGCATAAAGAGATGCTGATCGGGGGATTCTAATTACCTTAACATCTGTTCAGAAACAAACTCTTTCAAGCATGGTCCTTCCAATAAATTCCTGACTTGTCTTGCCGACCACTTTTCCCTTCAGAGAGATGAAGAAGCTATCCTCAACTTGATCTAACCAACAGAAGGCCTTGGTAAATACAACGGGAACTTAGCAGAAACACCAGGAAATAGTGAGATTATTGAAGTTAAAAGGAAACCGGAGCCAAGTATCATCAAGCCAATATACCTGATTCAAAAAGGCAGTTTTAACAAATTCAGAGCAAAAAAGTGTGTGCGTGTGCGTATGTTCGATGAATTCAAAGAGGTATTTCAGGAACATTAGTGCAAATGAAGCATCTCACTTTGAACAATTAAAGGCCAGCATGGATGCATCATTGTTCTGAGATAATATTCCTGCTGGGTCTAGCTGCAAGCAAAGTGGCTAGGCAAAAACATTTACGTGGGCACATCTAAACTTAGAATAGAATAGAATTCTTTATTGTCCAAGAGTGATTGGACACACAAGGAATTTGTCTTTGGTGCATATGCTCTCAGTGTACATAAAAAGACAAGATACGTTCATCAAATAACCTGGTTTTTTTTTCAACTTATATTTTTTGCCATGAAGCAAAATCTTTAAAATCTCTCAGAATTTGGTAATAGTAGCAGACTGTCATTTACCAAGTTTCGGACAGGAAGGCAAGGAATTGGGTGCGGATTTTCTACCTGCCATTTCTAGCACAATTCTCTGAAGGATTCAGAGTAGTGGGGTTTATTATCATGGCATAATGCACTAGATTGCAGCTTTATAGCACAACTAGTCATGTCTACCCTTGGGTAAATCCTCTTCAGTTTAAAGCACCTTATTCCCACTTAAAGGCAGTATAAAAATACAACCTTTAATTTCAAGTTGAACCAACTTAAACTGCAGTCTCATTGGGCAGAGACATCTGCCTTGTATGCTGCACTAGACAGAATTAAGTTGTGTAGGCCTGAATTGGTAGATGCACACCCAGCTGACTGGCAGACTAAAGAGATAATAATAATGGCAAGCCTCAGATCTTTCTTTGCTGAATATATTTCAATACTCAGGCTTCATCCATGCAGATAAATTACACCTTTGTAGTAATCACAGAACAAGCATTTGCTTATTCTTATCTTCAGAATGGATATTGCAGCCATCAAAGCCAATTGAGAATAAGCATCTTCTAGCCATCATGCCTATTAAGAAATCTGTTCAGTTTTAAATTACTCAAAAAAATTAGGCAGAAAATTATCCATTTCTTACAAAGGAGGAAAAAAGCATTTCTTACAAAGGAGGAAAAAAGCAGAACCTGTCTGTGTCCAAGAACTGTAAGCTTTCCATAGCATTCTTTTTCATTCCATTTACTTTTCGAAATATAATAATAATCACAATAATAATGCCACATTGCATTCCAGACTTAACAGCTGCCGATAAGAGAGACAAAAAAATCTGGATAGTGAATGCTGCAGTACCCCAGAGACAGCGGAATAGAAGAGAAAGAATTGGAAAAATAATCCACAAAATGCAAAGAACTGCAAATAGAAGTAGAACAACGGCAGCAAAAGAAACAAAAGACGGGACTAATAGTAATAGATGCCTTGGGTACAATCCCAAAACATCTGGAACACCACTTGAACACTATCAGCATTGACAAAATCACCATCAGTCAATTGAAAAAAATAGCTTTACTTGGAACAACAATGCCTTTAATACAATCAAACAACATCTGTCTATCCTAGGTCCTTTGGAACGACTTGGTAAGTACATAAAAATGCCAAATTTTATCTAAACATCTGGCTGACTGTATAATCAACTATATTAATAAGAATCCCCCAGTGAGTCACTACTTTCATATGGTTGTGGGGTTTGTGTGCTCTGAAGAAAATGAGAGTTATGCCAGAAGTTCAATCATACAGGATAGGTTTCATCAGAGGACCCAGACAGATTGTGGGTCTGCCATCAAAAATGTGGTGAAACATAACTTAGAGCAACTTTTATCAGAATGGTTGTCATCCAAGTCAACAATAACTGTGCTAAGCATTGGAGTTCCTGAAACATCTCGGGACCATGCTAGCATTTGAAAAATTACTGGAAGAAAAGTTGCTTACCCATCACAAATGTACAAAGACTGAAAAGAAGGAAATAATGATTTGCTATTATAAAACAAGTCTAATGAGAAGAGGATATCTGAAAAGAATGTACCAGTTCTGAAAAAGGATAACACCCAGAATCAGAAATGATAGAACAAATAGATCAATGTTGAAATACAGTATTCACAGAAGTAGAATAGGAAGAACTGTGAATATCTACCCAAGGCAAAGAAGTCGAAGCCTTGCCAGAAGTAGCTCAAACCCCGGGGCATCAGCAATAGAGGAAGCCAACATTTTCATTCCCAAACCAGTCACCTTCTCCTCTGCCCTTTCCTCAGAAAGAACAAAGCCATCTAACTGAAAAAACAAGGTGAACTAAAATGAAGAATAACCAAGCATCTAGAACAGCACTAAAACAACAGAATGAGATTGCCTGCACTGAATCTTGTGAGACAAAAAAAAAAGCTAGCATTATAAGATGCTAATACTATCTATGATTGATACATATGATATATGATGTGATATGATATATGATATGTGATGTGTTATGATATATGACATGCTATATAAATGATATGTCTCCATATGTTTATATGGAGTTTGATGGCATTCAAAGACAGTAAACTGACATTTATTTATTATTATTAATTTTTTATGAATTACATTTCTTAGTGCTTAATAAACATCATGTTGTCTGGGTATTCAATTTGCTTAACAATACATATTATGTTCTTAGTCTCCACCCCTTGCTTCCAAGCACTGATAAAATAGATTTCATGTTTGATAGTATTCCATATCTTCTTTCTGTTTCATTTTTGTCAGTCTGTCCATGTCTGCACACTCTAGTATTTTCTTAATTATTTCTTCATCTCAAGGTGTTTCTTCATTTTTCCAGCATTGCGTATAAACTGACATTTCTGATTCACGTCATGGAGCTCATCCAATAGTTTTGAACAAGGCTATTCCCATAGCCTTCTTTATAAGCATTAGTGATGTTGCTTTTATATCGGTAATGTTGAAACAGTCATAAAAATACGAGATTAACAATGAAAATGAGTATAAAATCAAGGCTAATTTAGAACAATAAGCATGTAAAGAAGTATAGAGCTAGCAGCAAAAGCAATATGACATATATATCATTTCTATTTTTCCATTGTTAACTGCCAGTGCTACTATTAAATGCAGCCACCGTTACCATATAGTACAGTTAAATGCAGAATACAGTAAGATTACCAAGGAAGCCACACAAAAAAAGATTTTCACTATTAGATAATTCCCTATCCCTCTTCACCCAGCTCAAATGGATCATCCTTACTTTTAGAATACGTCTTTGCTTATCTTACTGCTGTCATGCCCAAATACATCTTTGCTTTTGAATTCTGCTTCATGAAATCGAGGACACTGGATTAAGTCTAGCATTTAAAATTTCCCAGCTTGTATTCTAGCACTGATACTTGAATATAAATATTTTCCAGCTCAATCAACAAAAGCCTCTCACCGCCCTCTGTACTTGTTCTGGTGCTGTCTCTTTCTGTCACCAAATCAAAATCCATCACTTCCATATAAGAGGAAATAAAACCTTACAGACATTTGAGAGCCCCAAACCAAAATTCTTCTATATTTTTTCATCCCCTTGCACTCTGTTTGATTAAAAGAGAAGCTGGTTTGTGGTCTTCCATTTGCCCTACAGGAGAAGAAAACTTTAGCGAAATATTTTTGAGTAAGAGGTGGGCTTCTTGTCCTTATCTTAGTTACAAGCAGGCATGGTGATGTCATAAGTCTCCTGTCTTTTGCTGGGCAAACATCTGAGCAGTCTAGCTGGATTCTTATGGAAGGACTTCTTCTAATGGGACTTTTTCAGCTATGGAAGTCTGTGCAGCGATATGAGTTTCAAGGGAATGAGGACCATGCAACAAAAAAGGGTAACATTTCCATATTTCCTATTCAAATATATCTCATGGAATGAAATTGTAAAGTATTACCCTATGGACAATAGGGTAATACTTGAATATAAATGTAATGGTATGCCTAGTCAGCATTATGTCTGCAGTGTAATAATGTAGATAATATACATTTGATTTTCCAGATATTTGCATTTTGTCAAGGCTTGAAAGCTATGCAGGGCCAGGTCTGGTTTTTATTTCGATGAAACAACATGAAGGAATATTAGGTAGTTGGCTGAAGTGGGAACGTCGAACACATCCCAGAAGAAAGCAATAGAAAAGAACCAAATCGTTC
The DNA here is from genome assembly GCA_032467955.1 of Pseudoxenodon macrops. Classification (NCBI taxonomy): domain Eukaryota; kingdom Metazoa; phylum Chordata; class Lepidosauria; order Squamata; family Pseudoxenodontidae; genus Pseudoxenodon; species Pseudoxenodon macrops. The sequence goes on along the minus strand of JANHFT010004289.1, from coordinate 362,714 downwards.
CTATGAATTCCCAAGAGCCAATTGCAAGCGTGAATATAATTTATCTCGCATCTTCTTTCCTTTCCCAACCCAGGCTGCAAAATATAAAACACAACTTGAAATATTGTAAATATAGTCCTATTTTTTGTATTACCTCCTTTAAAAAAAAACCCATGAGATTGTGGAACTTACAGGGCTGAATCTTCTCAAAAAAATGGAAATATGCAGAAATTGTAAAATGTAAAGAGAAAGAGAGCTTTAAGCAACCTGGGAGAAGGCAAAGGAATTGTTATATTCACATTTCTTTTTTAAAGCTGGAAAGTTCTGTACCCAAAAACAAACCATCCGACATGCAATACAGCAAGTCATTTGGGTTAATTACTGTTTTGTTGCAAGACTACCCAAATTTTAATCAACAGAACTCTACATTTACACAGATTGCAAAGAGAGGACATCTGCAGAAGTTAATGCCATTTTTAATTCCTCGGGCATTGCAACACCTGGAAAAGCCACAGGGAAGAAATCATGGATCCTTTCTGAAATTACTGTGGCATCTGTCAGCTCAGAAGGAGGTATGCGATACTTACATGGCAACAAGCATTATACCGTAATAAGCAACCTACATTGAGCTTCTCTCCCGTCTTCAAGCATGTTCTACCAAAACACATAAGGAAATCCACGGAAAGAAACAAACAGCTTGCACTGGAATGCACTCTTGCAGTTCAGACAAAATTTGAGTCCAGTCCAGAACAGTCCAGAACTCTTAAGAATGGCCGTCTGAAAGTTCACAATCTATGCTTGAATGAGCAACATAATTTCTGCCTGGCATGAAGACATGGCTTACTTATTGTGGAACTTCCATTTTAGGCTAACAAGTTTTAAAGACCTCTAAACTTTCAGTCACCACTAAAGAACTGAATATTTCCATGAGGAATGTATTCTCACACAAAAGTGTATTTTACCCCAGTCTCTGATTCAGCTCCAGGAAACCTAAGGAAGTACGGTACCAAATAACTTTGTTCAAGTCCCAAATGTTCAAGGACTCACTGCTCTCCTCCAAAGTTCTGTCAAACAATGTTTAATGAAAAATGCAGCTGGCAGTTGATGCTTATGGAAGTTTCTGCTTTCGCTAAAACAGAGTGCAGTCTGCTCATTTTCCATATACACAGATATGCCATGCATATCAATGAAAGCAATTTAAGAAGTATCTGTCACATCCCATTTTGTTATCTTAACAGACTTAGGGCAAGATGAGCTTTTTTTAAAAAAAAGCCTTCACCAAATGCCTAATGAGGTATGAATGTATATATGTATGCATGAGTATTCATATTCGCAAACTTTCCTGGATTTAGAGGCATGATGCACAATCACTTAGGTCTTCATCAGTTCACAACTAGACACCCGCAAATCGGTCTACATAGGCTGCCCTTAAATATCACTTAAATGGGTTCTGAATGCTGAATGCTGCAGCCGGCTAGCCTTAGACTTGACATTGGACCACATGACATCTCTACTCCAGAACCTGTCCTAGCTTTCCAGTCAGTTTCCAGGTACAATTCAAGGTGACACTGATCCCCTTTACAGTCCCACATGGCTTAGGCAGGGTTATCTCCAAGGCTTCCTGTTCAAAACTGAATCTACCTGTTCTATAAGATCTGGAAAAGAAGAATTTCCAAACATCCTATTCTATGGCCACATGTCCCAGAGCAGCTCCTTCTTCGTGATGGGATCTTGCTGTGGAACAGATTGCCACCACAGAAAAGAACCATTTCCTCCCAACTAAGTTGCTGAAAAGAGCTGACATTTCAGTTCTTTAGATTTTAGCTATGGAAGAGAGTATTTGGGGAATGCTTTCCTTCATGAACTATGTCCACTGGTTGGTGCTATTGTAAGACATATTCATTGCCACTGTTTTGATATTTTCAAACTTTATTTCTGCTGTACGCCACTCAGAGCTTTTTTAGAGTAAAATAGCCTAGAAATGTTAATAAACAAAAACAGAGACTGCCAAATAATCCTTTGGATTTATTTTCCCATGGATACAATCAGAATTCTCTGTCCAACCATGACCTCATCAAACCTAATTAAAATAAATTAAAAATAGCAACTGGTCTGGCAATCTTGTAATTTTAAGAAGAGCCCATCGGTTCCATAAGGTCTTATGCATCAACGATGAGGTAGAAAACTGGAGCTCAAAGGCATATTCAAAATTTTAACCTGTGGCAATGCACATTCAAAATACAATGAATGGCATCTCCACATCTTTGAGAAGGTAAATTATGTGTTTCCTTCTACTCTAATCTTACAAAATATGCCCTAAAACCTTAATTTATTTTTGTCATCTCCTTTTTTAACTTCACTCATCTTCCATTTATGTTTTCTAAGAATACCTCCCTGACCTAAAAGGAGCCCACAGGCATTCATGCAAACAAAGGAAATGCTGGAGGCAAGATACTTTCTTCTTAACTGAAATATTCCCCCCTCCCCCAACGGTGTTGGATGGGGTGTTTACGTGAACTCATTAATGACCACAGGGACCATGTCATTGTTCTGATCAAATGATATAACATATTGTCAGCCCACCCAGGTAAACCAGACAGGAAACGCCACAAGATGAACTAATGCTACTTCATTGTTAATAGAATGCTGCAAGTCTGAAGGTACAAATTTCCCGCTGCCACTTTTAATGGCTTGATCCATTAGGATGGGTCCTTCCTAAGTTTCTTCCTCTGACCGTCAAGCCACTGGGGGTTCCTCCCTCTCTCTTTTCTGATTTGTTTCCTAGGCAGCCTGTCTTCCCCTCATTCCCCAAGGTCATCCACACATGCCATTACACATATCCATACAACTTTCATTTAACACACCATCACTCACAGTTTTATCTTTTCCGTGTTCTTCTTTGCTATATTTATTTCCAGTTAGACTTTTGTTCTCTAGGATTAGTGTGTGTGTGTGTGTGTGTGTGTGTGTGTAATGTGACCTTTGCTATAGAACCTCGCAAAAGCTGCATTAGTATAAGACCAGTTTTCATCATACTCTTATCCCAACCTTTAGTCTCATGTTAATTTTAATTTTTAAGAGAAATGCAGGAGTTAGAGCTGACATGCTTGAAATGTTGACAGAACTACGGTATGAAAATAAATACAACTAAAATTACATGTTTACTTTATTGTTCACTATCATATTAGCTTTAATATTGCACTACTACAAATAAATAACTCTTACAAAATAGGATTTCCTAATTAATTTGTAAAATAAATTCTATGTAGGGTTAAAATGTAGAGGTCCCCAGTTAATCGTGACTTTTGGTTACTTCGTAGATGCAATACCGTGTAACTTTCTTCGCAACAATATGGAAATCATTGCCCACTGATTTAATCACTATAGTTTTTCAATCTCCTAGTCTACGTTTCAGTCTCAGTTATGTCTCCATGCTCCATTATCCAATTGCTACTCTTGTTCAATCCAGTTTAGATTTCTTTAAAAAAAAAATACAGCTGGGCACTGTATGGTTTATGCTGCCTTAAGGTTAAAGTTGCATTTTTTTACTATTCACCTCACAAAATAGGACTGACATATTGACTAGTTCAATTAATGGTCATTCAACAGCAACCATTTACATTAGATCAAACTTTCTTGCTTGGTGCTCATTTAAAAAAGAAATATGGGAAGTCAGTAGAAATTTTATTTTATTCTATTTACATTACAGACTGAGCTTGTATTACTTATTTTGTTAAAAGCTACTGTGATTTTTTCCCTCTGAAATAATGATTATCACTAAAGTCCTTTCTACAATGTTCATTTTCCCTGAGATTCACATAATCCATTAGGGCCAGAATAATGCCTAAAAAACTTGGAAGTAACCAAAAACAAAGGTGGATTATGTGTTTCAGGTAACATCAAAATTGCATTGAAATAGGCCAAACAGTGCCATTCTGATGCTAACATTACAATTTATTTAAAATACACCTCGACTGCAATTCTGATTATGGTTTCTCAGCGCAGTTGATGGGGAAGATCTCTTTGGAATAGCAATAGCGATAACACTTAAGACTTATACACCGCTTCACAGGGCCTTACAGCCTTATATATACAAATACATATAATATACAAATGGCAAATGCTGCTCTGGCTTTTAGAAATATTAATGTTATTGGTCATAGTTGTGAAAAGTTATTCCAAAAATAGGAACCTAAAGAAAGTTTTTTTTTTTTAAATTAAGTTACCCATTTTTATGATATGTCATGTTGGATGAATATCAAGCAGATTAATAACCTTTAGATGAATCACCCACTAAACTTGCCTTTTCAGGAAATGAATAGTCCCTGCTTATTGTTATTGACTCACTCATGTAAATTAATGTACAAGTCAAATTATTCTTAATCAATTCTGGAATTGAGTTATAAAGAGCAGCAAATTCTGTTTAAGAAAATTTGCCTGTTGTTTCTAAATAAACTGTATAATATTACAATATTGGCAAAAATAAAACTATTTTTATCTGAATGGTACAAGGCTAAAAATATCTGTAGATGTATTATATAAATAAGTAAAAAAGATATCATTTCCATATTTTTATTTATTTATTACACACAGGGATACATATGTACACCCAAACAGATAGATATACAGAAACAGAGATGAGATAGAGGTAAAAATAAGGATAGAAATAGATAGCAATAGGGATATAGAGATATACCATAGTCAAAATTGCAGTGGAGATGTATTTTGAATAAATTGTAATACTAGCTGGACTGTATTTATTTGGCTTATTTTAAAGCAATTTTAATGTTAAGTGAAATTTCTGTTTCTTCTAAATTTATGAGAGAGGGGGGAGGGAGAGAGAGAATGAGAATAAATGAAAATATCAAAATCTATTTTTGTAATGTAAATATTAGAGCAACAAGATGTGCCTGCTTTTCAAATATATACCCAGATATATTGGTCGAAATGATTTAAAAGAAGTCAAATTTTGTGAGAATGCTGCAGTCAATAAGGCATAAATTTAAATATATATTAAGAAGCATGACTCCTACTAGCTCTGCATTACAATAAGCACTAAAAACATTTATTTATATAGGTATATAGAACCAAAGCAAATAATGGTGGAATTAAGGAAAGATACATGGAGGCTAATTATAATTGGGGGGAATAAGCAGTCATTATTTCAAAATCAGGCACATTAAAACAATGATCTAAAATTGAACTTAAAATTTTTAATATATTTTTTTGTATATAAAGACAGATCTAGGTATAAATTTAGCAAATATACTGGGAAGAAGATTGTCAATGTAACTTAAAAGCTACAAATTGAACTATATATGGAATTTCATATTAAAAACAGCACTGGGTGTATGCTAAATGAAAGCTTTCAAAGTGAGCTCACACCAAGAAAATTATTATATTTTCTTAGGGGTTAATGATAACTGCTGGAACTACAGATCTGTTCAGGCAAATACTACTTATGTCCCAAATCACAGAATATTAGATTCTAATCATGAGCTATATTAACGAGAAAATTCATTGTAGTCTTTTGAACCTTTAACTATTCTGTTTTGTCATAGAAATTTCTTAATTTTATTACATCTTCAATAATTATCTGAGCTGTGAATGAAACAGAAAATTACTTTTTCAATATTGGTCCATATACTAATATATAGAAAAATAATTTTGCTGCATTAAGTGAATGTCAAGAACCATGTTATAAAATAATAGTTAACATGTGTATAGTGTAGTACAAACTGAGGATACACAGTTTGTGTGATCACTACAAATTTGTCTCTGTGTGTGTGTGTGTGTGTGTGAGAGAGAGAGAGAGAGAGAGAGAGAGAGAGAGAAGTAGAGTTTGTAAATTCATTATTGGGAATTTAAATACTGTCTCTTCCAAATGATGAATGTGTTTATTATAATTTTACTATTTTGCTTCTATTTCACACAGGGAGAAAATTTTTATTATTTCCTTTTTTCATTTCTACTTGATTTAGAAAGTTGCAGGGGGGAGTATTGAAAAGGAATACAGTAAAGCAATGACAAATTTTACCTAGCTGTGTTGCTTATGAAGTCAGAAAGCTGCCTTTGAGAGCTGCATAGATTTATTTCAAAATGGTGCTGTGAAGCACACAGGACTCAAAAGTAGCAAAGCATCAAGGTGACCACACCATTTCTTGGAATCATGCAGCAACTGTGGAGGACAACCACACATCCTGGGGAAAGATGCAACTGCTTTAAAAAGCTGTTGTCCAGTGCTACGTTTGCAATCTTGCATGCTCCAAAATTCTGACATACCACAGTTGAAGTACACAATTGGGCCACTTAATATTGTTAATACTGCCCTCATGAAAGCTTACAGACTGTATGGTCTACCTAATATATTTCTGAGAGGGACGGAGGGAGGGAAGGAAGGAAACTAACAAATTCCTCTTTATACAGGATGTTTCTGAAGACTATACTAAAGTACTTTATTACATGCCTGGATCACAGAACACCTATGCAATGAACTCTGTCATTTTATATTTAAAGCTGCAATAGTTTCAGCTTCATTAGTCTTATGTTCTTCTTCATATACTTAAGTCACTAGCGTGTATCCTCCATGAACACACCTATTGCAACTGATAATGCACAGATGCACAAAACATTTGGATGAGGACAATTAGTAGTGTTCTTTCTTTTAGAAATGTGGTGCATAAACCTAAATTCAGTATTCCTTCGGAGGTTAATCCTTGCTGTTTAACAAGCTGACATGTCTTTATATGTAATATTTTTGCTACTTTGGTTTATACAAATACAACTAGGATACAATTAAATAATTGTAATTGGCCAGTCAGAGAAAATTGTTCAGTTTGTATGTCTGAATTTTGCAGTGTTGTGTTCCAAATAAAACAAAGGATACCAAAAAGTATGTTTTGGGGAAAGTACACAGAAAATAGATCTACTGAGGGGGGGGGAGAATATAAAAACACATTACAGGTAATCTTCAACTTACGACCACAATTTAACTTGCTAAGTGGTAAATGTGTTAAGTGAGTTTTGCCCCATTTTATGACTTTTATTGTTGCATTTGTTAAATGAATTACAGCAGTTGTTAAATTATAACATGGTTAAGTGAATCTGGTTTCCCCATGCACTTTGCTTGTCAGAAGGTCGTAAAAGCGGATCACATGATCCTGGGACACTGCAATCGTCATAAATGTGAGTCAGTTGTCAAGCATATGAATATAAAACATATGACCATAACTCATAAGTGTGAAAAATGATCATAACTCATTTTTTTCAGTGCTATTGTAACTTCGTACGGTCGCTAAGTGAAGTGTTGTAAATTGAGGACTATCTGTATTTGGAGAAAGACTGAAAAAATGACAATTCAGTTCTTGTTAAGCTATCAACTCAGTTAGCAACCATTCACAAATACAACAGCAATAAAAAAAAGTCATTTTCTGACTAATGCATACAAATACAAGCAAATTTCATGCGCTTGGCAATAACACATACCAGAGTGACGATAACATTAGCATAGCTGTACAAGAAAACTATATGAACGAGATACCAACCAGTAATCTTTACAAAGTCTCTCTTATTCCTGCTCTCAGTCCGTTAATTATATACACAGATACAGAAACACACAGAAACACACACACACACAGCTTCTTTATGGTTTCCAAGAATGTTTTTTTTAACTTTACAGTATATGTTGATTGTCTTTCTTATTATCTAACTTCAGCTGTGCAGCTGTGTTCCATGGCATAACACACACACAACACACACAGATTTTAGGGGGAAGTAGTCCATTTGTGATATGCTACTAGAATCATGTGGTAGTATTAGCTATTTTGGAATCATTATCTTGTCTCACTATTTCTGTTAACAATAAAACCTGGTGCAATCTCACCAATTGTTTACTATATGTATGGTTGCATATTGTTTTATATTCTACAATGAGTCTTTGAATTGATTGGACCCTTCAGGCTCACTACATTATAAATACATTATAAATGAATGAAACATAAAGGAAAGAACAAGATATATACATATGTAGAAAAAATGGATATTAGAAAAAATCTGCATTAACTTTTATAGACATTAAAAAACCTGCAAACTAATTTGCAAATATTATTAAACAAATGTTGGAAAAATTGATAAAAAACAACCAATCGTGTTAAATATATCTATATACAAACAAACAAACACACACACACACACACACAAAGGGACACAAATATATAACAAGCAGAATACATGTAAGCTTACATACATATACACATGAATGTATGTATCTATGAATATCTGCAAATGAATATTTGTTCTTTGATTAGTCATCTATGCATGCACTGTATTATACAAATATATTAATATGTATATGCACAAATATATACAAGAGTTTATGTTACTAATGTTTATTTTATTTGAAATCAACATTTACATTTATTTCTAAAACTATTGTTAAAATTATTTTTCTTCTGAAGTGATTAGTACCATGATGACGAACCTATGGCAGCGCCCTCTGTGTGGGTACATGAGCCATTGCCCCATTTCAGCTCTGCCACGCTTGTGCATGCCTCCCACCAGCCACCTGGTCTTTGGGTCTCTGCCGCGCATGCACAGGCACTTGCAGGGGGGTGCATGTGCATGCGCGGGGGCAGGGTGCATACAGGGACTCCACACATACACGGGGGCCACATGCATGTGCAGGGGCCACACACAAGCATTGCATTTTTGGGGTTCAGGCAGAAGCATGCATTCTCACGCACGCACACTTTTGGCATTCGGTCCTGAAAAGGTTAGCCATCACTGGTCTAGCCTGTTTACTGAACAATAATTTCCATTGTGTTCATAGAGGTTTACTCCTAGGCAAAGAACTTAAAGAAATAATTTTAAGCTGGTTATAATATGCTATTATAATTTTAAATATACCTAACCACCTTTGTCTGAAAAGATAAAGAGCATTAAAAAGCACTTTTAGTAGAGGAAAAGGTCAAAATGGACATATCCAAGGATACCGCTTAGATACTATATGCAGCAGACATATCTATTTCTATTTAGTATGATATGAAGCACTTTTAGACATTGTTTGCTGTGTTGTGTGGTACATTATTCATTTTGAAGGGATGCTTAGAGTGGTATTTTACAAATGGAAGAAAATAACTACTTTCACATATATTTGTGATTCAAAGCCTTCATTTAAGCAATGACACCCATCCATCAACACTATCCCAATGCTGCATATGGGGTTCTTTTTTGTTTTTTTTAAAACTTCTTTATTACTGCTCTTTATACAAAATGAGAAATCCTACATATGCAATGCCATTATAGCACATCAGAAATTCACTAGCATTTTTAATACATTTCTACAGGAGCAATCGGAATGAGATAGATGACCTTTGCAGGGAGGCCAGTGCAAACTAACTGCAATGATTGGGGCCAACTTTGCCCTTTAAATCTTAGGGCAACTTGTCTCAACAGAATAAGAAGAAGAAAAACTATTGGCCTGCCATAAAAATTACGTGCTGAAAAAAGTTTATTCAAATTTTCATGCATTTATCATAGATATTTCTGTACTGATTCTTGAAATTAAGATATTTTCCTTCTGTTTTGTCCTATTTGTGATGGTGAAACACAGCACTGGCACAAAGGGTCTTTTGTCAAGCACTGGAATCCAACATAGTATCTGACTGAATTAGGAAACCTTAAGATTGCTTGTAAGTCTGGTTTATAATAGAAAACATAGACAATACTTTAGAATCTATGTTATATCATAGGGGCTGCATAACATATTCAAAAGACTGGATCTACATATGAGCATATTAATACATAATTGTATTTTTATGGTCACTGGCCACCTCATGCACATATTAAGTTATCAGTTATTACATTACATGGTTTTAGTGTTTCCCCCGCCCAAGAATAAATGGAAAAGTATACAGAATATAAATATGAAAAAAACTTGGATTTACAGGAACAGTGCAAGTTGTAAATAAAACTGGGCCATTTATCTTACATATCCTTTTCCTGCAAGAACTTACAGAGCTTTCTACAGTTTTCCTAAAGAAAATGTTGGGGAAGGGCCATTATTTACATTATTTGGTCTTATGAAGATGAAGAAGTCACCTTTTCTTTTTATCTTTCTGCAAACTTTGTGATAGGAATTCAGCAATTAGTTGTGTACATCCATAGTCCACTGAAGTTGGGTGGGCAAATAAATTTAAATAAATAAATAATAGTTATGTGGTTCATCTCTCTGGATGAACACACACATACATTTACTGTTGCATGATAACCTGTCATAACTGTAAATGAATTGTGGAATTGTAAATTTCAAAAACTTACAATAGATGGAGCAATGCTAGTGTCAGTGTTCCAAATATCATCCTTAAAAAGATCAGACTCCAAGGCGAAGCTTTCCTCAAAGTTCCGATTTATTAAGAGAGACATGTTGGCACAAACTGTTGCATCCCAAATCTGAAGATTTACAGTCTCCACCCCTTAGTATAAAGTTCAAGATCCTGCCCTCACACCCACAAATCTGTCACATTATCCAATCGCTCTCTGCCATGTTGGCAGATGCATCTAACTTGTTCCGGTTTAGTGTGAAGACCAAAGATGACCTTGGCTATCTTATAAAGAATGTAAATACGACTATGTCTACAACTCCACACAATACCCCCTCCCATTTTCCCACAATATCACATGCATAATAGAATAGCTGAAAGTATGGCAGGCAAAACGCAGGCCTGACACTATGTCTTCTACCCAGCCCTTCGAAGAAGTCCAAAAGAAGAGAAAAAGCACCAACCATAAATACTAACAGTATCTTTATTTTAAGTTGCGATAACACAATCTTGCTAGCTTAAATGAAAGAGGCAGGGCCCCCATAGAATTGGGTCTGTGACAATTCACCACAGCCAGCTCACCACGGCCATCTCACCGCAGAACAACTCACTGCAGGGCAAGAGTTACACTAATATCAAAGAAATGGTAGAATAGAATCATTACAGAAAGGATGCAAAAGGAGGGACAGAATGAAATGTGAATGGCTACAATTAAAATAATTTTTATTTATTTTAAATAATTAAAGATTGTTAAATTGTCCCATGTAAGTTGTCTTGCAATGAGTTGACCATGGTGCAAGTTGGCTGTGGTGAGTTGGCTGCAGTTAGTTGGTTCAGCAAGTTGGCTGTGGGACAAATTGTTCCATTCCCCATAGAATTGTCCAGACAGGATTCATCTAGTGAGGCTTTCGTTTCCTAAACAGAGAAGGTCAAGAAGCAGGAGAACGATCAAGAAGCTGTCTTGAGGTTAGATTGAGCACCAAACCAGCCCTGTCCCCAACCTACTGCATTCTAGCTTGGAATTTCTCTAGATGGCTTAAGAAACAGCTGGGTGCAGCATGGGAGACAAGCATCTTAGCAGATTTACTCTGATAGTAATGACAAAGACTAATTTACATATAATCTGCAACCTTGCATTGATGAAAGCGAAAGCTTGCTTGTAAGTCCTCAGTACTCCCAACACATCCCCCAATCTGGTATCTTAATTCCCCCAAATCTCAGCCTACTGGAATTGCAGTCCCAAAACATCTGGAAAACACCAGGCTGGTCTAAATCGTTCCTTAATTCTCCTTGAGAAGGCTGAAAGTTTTGCACCATGTTCATTCATCCCATGAAGTCAATTTTAAATACTTGTTCCCTTTTTAAATTCATTCCATCTTATTTCCATAAAGTATCGGCTGACAATTGGGCAGGATGGATATTTGTCACCCAATATTCCTAGGGGATATCACGATTGGGAAAACTGTTGCATTGTGCCATTTGGCATCTTTGAGATTTCTCATTCCTATCAAATTTCTTTCTATATGCTGGGAAATATTAATTTGCAGTGGTCATCCCTTTTTCTGAAATGTTCCAGAGTTTTGTCATCTTTTCAGGTAAGAGATCTGAGAAGTGCTTTTTGATAACACAAAATTACTTTGAATGATATAGTTGCCACCATCAACCCATCTGATTTTCAGCTTAGGTATTATTTAAAAAAAAATCAGAAGAGAATTTCTCCTTGAGGCTAAGATACAAGATGACACCTGCATTGCAGATGATGCCTGTTGCTTTTTAAACCACACCATATGTTTTTAAATAGAGAGTTTTCCTTTAAAAAAAACATACTAAGAGAGAAAGCAAAAAAGAACAACCTTGTGAAACAGTTATTGGAAAGTCTGCTCCAGTGACAGAAACAATGTGGTCATTAAAAAAAAAAATCACATACCATCTTCACAACCCCAAATGTTATTTTAAGAGGTAAACGCAGATTGAACTAGGAGAGCTTACAGCTTTGCTGATTGTAAGTTGCAAAGATGAGTCCTGTTTTAAATATGTTCACATCTCATTCTAGATATCAGCTTATGAGAGGTAGCCAGGAAAGTCAAGGTATGACCTTTGTACATTTCAGTACAAAACTAGGTAACATCACCAGTGCTCTGAGCACTGGTGATGTTACCTAGTTTGAGTAATGCAACATCTGCAAGAAAACAACCAAGCTCAAGGAACACCAAGGACACCAAAGTCCTCCTCCTCCTCCCCCACTCCCTTCTAGCACTGGTGATGTTACCTAGTTTGAGTAATGCAACACCAACATCCATAGTTACCCTCCTCCTCCTCCCCCAGTTCTCCTACTCTTCCACTAAACACACCCCACTCCTTTCTAGCACTGGTAATTGGGTAATGAAACATCTGCAAGAAAACATGCAAGCTCAGGGAACACCAAGGACCCCTAATTTCAACCCTGAGCTCCAAACATTCTCTTTTATTAGAGTCAAGGAAGGCAGATGAGAAATGTTTGAGGAAGTCTGAAGATGACAAAAGACAGAACGTGATCCATTGACTGGAACTAAAGCTAAGAGTGGTCAAGGTTTGCCTTACATTATATGAAAGTTGAGGTTAACTAACCATTTGAATAAAGTCTCTGGTGGGGAAGTTGTGTAACTGGAATATATTTAAATTCAACATATCAGCTTGCAACAGAGTGTATTTTAGCACAGCTGGGAACTCTGGAAATTGAGCAGGAACTATGGCTGTTAGATACGCCTGGTAGATAGCAAACAACTTTGCCGTATTCTCCTGGTATGAAGGGAAGAAGAAGAGGTGGAAAAGAGAGTTATCAGCACAGACAGAATCATCTTCACACAGTGTATCTGGCTTGTAAAGATGCCAATGCCTATTGTAATTGTTGTACCAAATCAGAGTTTACAACACAACGTGACAGGGGTGAGTTTTGGCCTCGAAAGCTCCTGATATTTCAGTCTCTAGGCATACAGTTTTGCCTGGGCCTGACATCAGCAATGGAGGGAGGCTGGAGTTTTGTTTTGTTTTGAAAAGGTGGCCTTAAGCTTATTGGATATTCTACAAACAATTCCAGAACTTTTTTCATCCCGCAACAACTTGGAAGATGGCAAGGAAATATGATGGCCTGTTCTGGGGAACATTCGTATGTGTGTGTGTGTGGGGGGGGCAGATATTGGAATATCAAGGACATCAACCTGGCAACCAAATATAGGCTAGGCTACCCTATTTTGTTCTGTTGGAATGTCTGGATTCAGCTCCAAGTGGGGAAAAATACACTGGAAACATGGTGGCTGCTTGGAAAGATGGTTTAATGGTGGACAGCAGGACCACATGGTTTGAGGTCCTGGGGAAAAGGCAGTCACATGTTTCAAGATGTTGAAGAAGGAAAAAAGAGGGCCTTGCTGAGAGTCCAGGGTTTTTGTATGTACTCTGTTGGGCTCCACCCTAGACGTTCCTTTTCCTGTGTAAGAAATGCACTTTGATTGGCTGTCAGATTCCCATGGGGTGGGGGTCTTAGCTAACTTTGTAGGCTGTCTCTCAGGCTTGGTTGAGCCTTGCTGGATGGTGATGTAATGAAAGAGCTTTGGGCAATTCCTAATATGGTTGTCTGAAAGAGATAAATCTTTGTTATGTAGAATAGACTGGCCCAGGACATTAACAAAGGTAGGGGGCTGAGCTGCTGCTTCTGTGAGTTTCTACTTCTCTTTTAGGGGAAATATTCTGCCTTTTTAGTATATCCTAAAATATTTTATTCCTCTAGCAGGGAGGGAGGTGCTAACTTCTTTCAATATGAAGAATTGTGGTCATGAAGATCACAAAACACAACTTATTATCCTTTTCCGGTCCTATTTTAGACGTCTGTTACTAACTTTGCAAAACTGTAAATTCACTTTTGGAATGCAAAATAACACTCGTCCACCACCAGCGCTACTCTCAATCAAATACTGATGATATTAAAGCTTGGTGAAGGAAAGAAAATCCATTTTTTGTTATTAAAAATGTTCACTGTAATTTATCTCTGCAAAGGTGATTCAAAGAAAATTAAAGCACAATAACATAACAGCTGTGTTTTAAACGTCTTGGATCCAATCCTTGAATCAGCTCATGTCGGTAAAGACTTTTTGGCAGCTGAATAATTATTCCAGTTTCACCCAGTGTGCATCAAGGTTATCTGTACTTTCCAAAGAACATGTGCTTTCAAAAAGAAGTGGGGGGAAAGCAAAAAGCAATGATCTTTTCCCACAAAGATCCGGATTGGGAGTAAGGATTCCCAAAGCCCTGATGGAGAATAAATCTGAACTTACCATTTTTTACCAAGGAATTCAATTTCTTGCCAGAGTATCTAGGGCTTGTGGTACTAGTCATAGATTCCAAGCCAAAGACATTTCGGCTGGTTCTGAGTGCTTACCTTTATTACAACTTTCTTCTAACGCCAGGATATTTGACCTTTGACCTTAAAAAAGTGTGTACAGTAGTATTTGCAGGATCGGAGCCAAGCCACCTGCGTTTTATATCAATTTTAACAGATCTATACTGTAGGGGGAAATATTTCAAAAAATTTCCTCAGTAATACAGCAAAAAGTAGTAACACAGCAGTAGAAATGCTTCCGCTGCGTTATAATAATATAGAAGCAGCTTTCTACAATATAATTCCATGACTCTGGACAACAGTTTAAAAAATAAAAAGATAATTTTGTCAAACAAGAAGCAATTGGTAAAGCCATCTGGTGTTAATAGTCGTCCCTCCGCCCCACAACCTAACAAAAAAAAAGCAGTGGAGAGCTAAACAATTCTTCTTTTATAAAGAGTAATTCTAAAGAAGAACCCTAATGGATGGGGATGATTCTTTCTTTTCTTTTTTTTCATGTTCTTTTCAGTTGTGAATGACTATTAAGAATCTGTCGGACCACTTGTTGTGCTTTTAAGCCTAATCTTCTTTTTCCTCCGTGCTAACAGTTTTAGCTAAGGTTGAGGATTTAGGGTAAAGTTCTCTGCATTTTTGCAAATGGTTAGAAAAGTGTGTGTGGCCTTAATAAATTGCCCAGGAAGCCTAATGTGAAGAAATTAAAATGGACCCCTTTGGAGCAAGGAACTCATTTAGCCTGAAAAGCAGCAGTGACAAGGGGGGAAAAATGCTTAGGAAGCCAGGCAAGCATCAGTCCTATTGGCAAAATTTGTCGTTAATGGTAGTAAATTAGCATTTTCTACTTATTTGATGCCCATTAACTACAAAGCTGTGATTCTCATTCTCAAAAGCATGATTTTTAGATAGCTGCTGTTAAATGGAAATGGTATTAAATTATATCCTTTGGATCAGGTGCTCCTCAATTGCATTTCCCCCTCCCTTTCCATAAAATAGACCTACCAAGCTACAGTTTTCTTAAATTTCTTTGTATTGCTCATCATATACAGCCAGAAAGGAAATTAAGCATCCCAACTATGTTCAGGATTGAAACTCTGGGGTCTCATCAGTCTGGTTAATCTAGGTTTTACGTGAAGGCCTCCATACTATCTTTCAGAAGATGTAGTGGTTTTGTTCAAATATACCCTCTGCCAGAATTAGGGTGCTTATGACTGGAGAGTATGGCTTTTTGGTGCCATAGTTGGTTTGCAAATGGTAGCTGTCATAATTTATTGCCTGAAAGGTGTTTTAAGGTACTCAAGTGAGTCTGTGAGTAAATTCATGAATCAGATCAGTAAGAAGCAGCAAAGGTAATAGGACTTTTTGAGTTCTGGGACCTGATTCCTCCAATTTGTTACCTACAAAGTTAACCCTCCCAAACCCTCTGCATGTATGTACCACAAATCAATTGTACTTTATTGAGGCATCTTCTGGTTTGGTTATCTTGTTGTAATCTGCTCATCACAAGGATGTCATATCGCGAAGATGCAGGATAGGAATAAGGTTGGACTGATATATTTCCCTAATCTGATTTTCTAAGCTTGGACCTTTTCCACTTTTAAAAATCTACTTATGAAGTTGCATAACATTCTCCACACCTCTATTCTATAGACCTATCATGTTCAATGTGTCTTATTTGTACCCTATGACAATTTGATTGCTTATTTGTACCCTATGACTAACATTATGTGTTATACCTTATGATTCTTGACAAATGTATCTTGTCCTTTTATGTACACTGAGAGCACATGCACCAAAGACAAATTCCTTGTTTGTCCAATCATACTTGGCCAATAAAGAATTCTATTCTATTCTATTCTAAATGTGTTTTATAGTCATTAGTTTATGTAAACTGTCTTGAATGTTCTGTTCATTTGGAAATAAAGAATAAAAATGCAGCTATAAAATTGATACAGAAGAATAATTCTAATGCTGCAATCATACCAAATCAAATATAGGCCTGATTAAGGTCAAATTAATTACCACCTAGGATAGAATGTAGAATTGTAGCCAAGGAAAGAACTGTCCATGGTTCTGAATGAAATGTCAACTAATTCACAATGTGCATCTTACTAAAATTACACTTTTCATAGTCTTCCCTTCTTCCCAGAAATCTTACTGTTGACTCACTGAGCAGCATCCTGACTCATAATTTAGCAGCAAGCAGTAGTATAGAGGTACTTTAATAAATAAAACATTGCATTTAAGTTCTTTTGACTTCAATTGTTATTTCTGCTTGTGTAACTCTTTTAAAAAATGCAGGCATTAACTGTCTATGCTGTTTCTCAATGCTACAAGAGCAGAAAAACAAAGTATCTCACACACAAAAAGCAGACATCCCATTGAAGCTAACTAAATGCAGCTGAGATTATAAATCAATAGTTATTTTTTTCACCAGCACTGATACTTGCCTGGCAAATCAAGATAAAACACTCTATTAACAAGAAAGTCTGAATACAGTAATACATTCCTACAGATACAGAATCATCTTCTCCATAAAGTACTGTAGGTAATGCTGTTGGAACTTCTGAGTCGCATATAGCTTTCTTGAATAGATATGGCTAGAGGACATTTCATTATTTCCTGAAAGGTTTTTTCATTAAAACACAGCAGTTTATGACTTTTCCTTCTCCTGTAAGTTATAAATACCTATTTCATGTTCTGTGCTACTTTCCCACATATAGGCATGAGTTGAAAGTTGCATATTTTAAAAACTTTGAAAACGTGAAACGGTTGGTTGTTTATTCATCAGAGACGCTGTAACAACATTCCCCTGATGACTCGTAGATACGAAAATCACAAATGGATAGTGGAAGTGGGATTTTCTACTTAATCAACTGCATTTTACGGAGCTTTTCTTTTTTTAGAACCAAATCATCAAATTCTGAAATGGAAGTATCTTGAAGTGTACATTTAGTGAAGAAAATGTGGTATCCGGAAACAAATAACACCAACTGAGTAATGTAGTCAGTGGGATTCCTCTTTATTTATTTATTTTGTTTGAACTTTACTAATGAAATACCAAGGCTGGAGGAAGAGTATAAACACGTGCTGTATGCTAGCTGTTACAGCCATCAATGACCATGTTCAGTAGATATTATTAAGGCGAAACTAATTTATTTCCTATTCCTCTTGCATATCAGTTTGGAAATAGCCTATTGAATGATGGCTTCACATGACGATGAAAGAAAAAAAGTGGGAGAAGATGGTCATGTATCACTATGCCATTTCTCACATTCAAGAGAGTTTGAAGTGAAGCAGGCCTACTTCAGCATAATGCAGAAAATGGGGATTCGAATTTAGCCCCAATGCTGAATTTTAGCATTGTATACAGTACAGTCTTTCAAGCATCAGCTCCTGAGATCCACAGCTGGTTGAATGATGTCAAAAGCAGGAAACTTCACGAGAAAAAGACCTTTTATTCTCTTTTGGAACTGACTGTAATGAAACCTTTCTCATTTTGCAGGAGCCCTTAAAAAAAAGCTTAGTGATCGAGAAAAAGCATCTCCACTGGTCAGGTGTGCTGGGGAATGTCCCTTCTTTCCTTTTGGCTGATGACTTCATTTTGAGAAATCCAAATTCTCTTACATGGCCTCATTTCCCACCTTTAAGAGAATCACTGAAAATAAATGGATGTAAAGATAAATGCAGCTTGCACATTGGATGTCACAGCAAATATTATCGGATGTGAAAAATTCAACTGAAAAGCTTGTTACTGATTTTATATATTACTAGCTGATCTATAGTGCTGTCACTGACTGAATATGGTACTTTCAGTAGGGTTAATTTTTCTAGGTAGCTTTACTTACGGAGCTTTTGACGTTTTTTTACCTGCAATGTCATGAATCTATGTGCGTATTTTACCAACACTCCTTTTTTTAGGGGAAATAGAACAAAATTTCCATAGGTCTTTTAAAAGGAAAAGATCAATGAAAGTGAAAAATATGAAATACACTTAAAAAAAACCCCAAACCTTATCTTCTTTTAAATTTTTCTGTCACCTTTTTTTCAAAGCTAAAAAATTACCATAGTTTCAAGTTGCTTCTTAATATACCAGGTTCAATTCATCACTGATTCAATGATGATTTTCTGCATAGGGTTTTCCCTTAAAAGTGCACTTTATAATCTGAACCACATAAACTGGATTGTTGACCATTTCCTTAAGAGTTAAATATACCGTATTTTTTGGAGAATAAGATGCACCTCCCCCCCAACAGAGGGTGGAAATGTTGGTGCATCTTATATACCAAATACAATAATTTTGGCCTCCTGAAGCCCTGCCCCTGCATCCCATTTTTATGAAAAACAAACCCGTTTTCGCAAAACAGGGTGCGCAGAGGGTTTGGGAGACATTGTCTCCATTTTATTCAGGCTAAGAGAATTGTTAAAGAAAGGCTTTTAGAGGTTGAAGTCCTGAATAAAAGGGGACTTAACCCCATTTCTGTACAAACTCCATTTAACCATGTTAGGTAGAAACCAGTGCCAATTACATCAACTTGATCATTTCTCAAAACTAACGACGGTTCTTTTTTGAACCCAAATACAATAATCAATCCCCAGCACTTTTACATGGGATATTTTTTTAAAGAAACAAAACATGATTAGCCAAACTTACCTCTGATAGTTCAGTTGAATCTATTCTCCACATCCTGCTGCATTGTTCTTTCTTCTATATTTGAAGAAAACTCATCTTCCATCTCTTGCTACAGGCATCAAATAATCCTGAGGAACTTCATGTTAATTTCCTCTTATCAGACAAGGAAAGCATTATTATAGTATAATAATTATACTATCACAATTATACTATAGTATAATGTAATTGAGCTATGCAGAAGTATTATCTGCAAAGCTGCTGTAGATGTGCACAAACAACTGATTGTCACACATGACTGACATCCTTATGCTTGATTCAGTTATTCTGTAAATCTGATTCTGATTGTGTTATTTAGGATTGAAATACTGACTCCCATTACTATAATACTTTATTTAATAATTAATTTAAGACTTTGGGCTCTTGGACCTCAAAATACATTCATACAAATACTTACCTGTTCTTTTTCATCTTAAATGGTTAAAGAGAGACCTAATTTCCCAATCTAGCATCAGTCATTATTTAGTACATTATTCGGTACATAGGATATTTGATCAATCAGCACATCCCTAATTATTCACTTCTAAATTAAAAGGTCATATACAAAGTTCTAGGCAAGCATTAACTTTAGGATTTTCTATTCTCTCTATGGTTGTACAAACAGGTCAAATGCTGCTTTCTTTTCTTAAAAAGATCTACTCTGAATAATGGTCCTTGTATCTATATCTAAATCAACTATATCCATATATCCATATCGTAAAACCCCAGCTCTTTCTTGCTTCATTAGTTTCAAGTTGTTAACATCCCTGTGTACCAGTTGAATCATGCTGTTGCACTCATTATACCAATTTAAAGCCTCATGGCTATTCTGATTTACACATTTCTCTGGAATTTGAAGGGTGCTTATTTCTGGCTTTTTTTCAGAATGATGTTATCTCCCATAAGATGAGGATGTGTACTTCCAGTTTGAAATCAGATTAATATTAGTCTTCCGGAAAACCTTGGTTTTATTATTGCTATAAGCCATACAGAGTTGTATTCTATAAAATGAGTGGTAATACTAATATTTTACATAAAGACACATATGCACTGAGAGCACATGCACCAAAGACAAATTCCTTGTGTGTCCAATCACACTTGGCCAATAAAGAATTCTATTCTA
>JANHFT010004289.1:304601-325484 GCA_032467955.1 Pseudoxenodon macrops | reverse complement strand
GCATATGTAGTTGAATTAAACATTCTGTTTTCTTCTGAAACTTTTCTTTTCTTGGATTTATCCATGGTTGGCCTACCAAGGGTTGAAAAGCTCAATAAATCACGTGCCAGTAGGTGTCGCGCATTGGCGGTTGTGACGCCTGTTTTGAGCGACAGGGAGCTGCAGCAGAGGGATGAAAGAGTCACATACAGCTTCAGAGCCGCAGGTTGCTGACCCCTGAGCTAGGTGTTTGAGAATCTCCATAAACAGGAGACTGTGAGTTCTAGCTCTGCCTAAGACACAAACTAGCTGGCTGACCTTGGGCCAGTCACTCTCTTCCAGACTTAAGAGGAAGGCAATGGCAATTCACAAATTTCTTGCATTTACAAAAATGCATTTTTGTAAAATGTACAAAAATCTTGCCAAGAAAACTATACAGCATAGGTGTCCAACATTTTGGCTTGCCTTTGTCATACTGAGCAAAGAGGAATTGTCTTGGGTCACATGTAAAATATATAACATAGTTAACATACACAAATCACATAAACATTTTAAAAAGTTGTGATTTTGTGGAGATGCATTACTGACTCTTTAGGGCCAAATGACCCTTGGATTGAGGGTTAGACGTATCTGCTATAGAGACTAGTCCAAGTAGTTGTTGCCAGAAGTCAGAACAGAGACACAAACACAAAGGACTGTTTGTGTGTTTGTGTGTGTGTGAGACAGAGAAAGAGAGAGACTAACAACATTAGATTGTTAATTTCAATAGGGATTTCTTATAATCTTTTTGAATTTTGAATTTTTTTTCAGTTGTCAGATGATAAGCAAGCAGAATTTCAGTGAGCAACATCAAGTATCACACAACACAGCAGTGACATAGTTAATGGTTTTTAAATCACAGAAAATTATAATTGATTTCTATAGTTTAATTCAGAAAGCTAAAATATTTTAATCGTTTATATTGTAAAATAAAATAATAATGAAAAAAAACACCAACCATACCTTCTATCACTATATGGTAGTTTTCACATGCTAGCTGTCATGCAAGAACTGATCTCAGATTTCTTATTTTGGGGAAACACTAGAGATCTTCATGATGAAACCACTGCTTGTATCATAATAAAAATAGTCCCTGCAGTTTTCTTGGCAAGGTTTTTCAGTAGTGCTCTGTCATTGCCTCCATCCTAGGGGTGAGAGAAAATGACTGGCCCAAGGTCACCGAGCTGACTTTGTGCTTATGGCAAGACTAGAACTATGGACTCCTGGTTTCTAACCTGATGCCTTAACCACTACAAGAAACTGGTTCTCGCTGTAAAGTAAGTATATTTTAATAACAAAGGGCAGAAGTTGGAACTGCTATTCAAAGGCGGCAATGGTAAAACAGAACTGCAACATTATAGTTGGCTGATAAAATTGCAGAAGCATCATTTCTAGTGAACAATTTGATCCAAAAAAAGAGCTGGAGGTAGTCTTATACCTAGTGTATGTTTACATTTACCCTACTCCAACTTCACTCAGATTCGTATTCAGCTGAAGAATAACTAGATCCTTAAAGACCAGCGTTCTGTTCTGAAGAATACTCTATTGGCTTCTGAGCTGACAGGCAACTAAACAGGGTCAGCAGCACAGAAAATACTCAAGCAGAGCTCAGCAGAAGGCATCCAAGCATGTGAGATTTAAATAAAGGAGATTTATGGTCAAATTCCAGAGCACCCATGAAATTCACTGAATATAACCCTTAGGAAGACAGCCCTCATTTCACTTGCTTTACAATGTTGTTCTGAAAATGAGAAGAAAGATGTGTGATAAATAAATTGCGCTCGGTTCCCCCTCCCTCAAGAAACACATAAATTCAGTCCTACCAGATGTTTTTTAAAGATTGCTATAAACCTACACAATAAAAACTGTTTTGGCATTCATCTTAATATATGTGGAAATACATTTTAAAATGGAATCACTATTGGCTGGACCATAATTAAAAAGCAACGCAAATGTATAGTTTGTGAATTGAATCCATGGATCAAGTTGTATAGGATGCTAGCCTATGCCTGCCTTGTGATCAATGTTCAATGAAGTTGAAAAGGGATTTATAAAAACTATTATCTACAATGCATTTTCGGTGTTAAGTGCAGGCCCTTCTCAAAGGGGCCTCTTTCTAAGGAATGCCTGAAAACATAATAAATTATTCATAAAGGATATGGTGGGAAATTAAAGTCCAATACTCAGGTCCAAAGCAGAGTTATATAAGATTATCTGGAATAATTTTGATTGTGTGATACCCAAGCAAGTATATAGGGTTCTCCTGTCCATTAGATCCAAATCCATCTTGGATAATTAAAGTCACCGATAATTTCACCGGTGTTTGCATCCATGTAATGATATCAACCTCTTTGAGTCAGGAAATGATTCCCTTGGCCTTGAAGGAGGCTGTGGTATGCCATTTCCTCAAGAGATGATTGCTGCATGGTTGTAGACAACTAATACATAGTCTGTCTTTCCTCTTTTTAGGAAAGGTGATAGAGAAACAGGTTGGACGTCACCTCCAGAGGTCTCTGCAGAAGTGTATTATCTAGACAGTTCGGTCAGGTTTGAGGTTGGGGTTTATGACTTGTGGCAGACCCAGGATTGGAGTGGGATGTCCATTCTTGATTTCTCTGCAGTTTTCCATATTATAGATCATATGAAACATATTTTGGAGGAGGAGGAGGAGGAAGAAGAAGAGGAGGAGGAGAAAGAGGAAGAAGAACAACAACAACTCATCTAAGATGTTTCATCAGTTCTACCCTATTTCCCCGAAAATAAGATCTCCCCAGATAAAAGCCCAATCAGACTTTTGAGCGCATGCACTAAAATAAGCCCTCCCAAAAAAATAAGCCCTCCCCCCAAATATTTAAATGCATGTGCAGCCATGAGGTGACCACATTCGCTGCCTCCTGCACCTCAAAAAAAATAAGACCTCCCCGAATATAAGGCCAAGCGTTTATTTCGGGGGTCAAAAGAAAATAAGACCCTGTCTTATTTTTGGGGAAACACAGTAATAATGGGGAAATGGAAGGACAGGTACTTACAATTGAGAATAGATAGTGGGGGGAAGGAAAGATAAGTTCTAATAGAATGGGTGTGTGTGGAAGGACTGTTATTTTTTGCGTGCATCTGGTCTGAGAACTGTTGAAGTCACTTGGGGCTTTATCTGTGCCCTAGGGTCACCTGAATTAGTAGGAACAAATGCAGGTTTCTTCCTGAAAAAACTGTGACTATATCTGGAGATACTCCACTGTCAATTCTCAACAAATTCGCACTGTATACCATTCATTTTTTGCAAGATCCAAGATCCATTTATTTTTATTTATCTATTTAGTAGACTTATATGGAGCACATCTCACCCAACTCTGTAGAGTTTAGAATCATAAAAGTTGGAACTTGGGTGTAATCTAGAGATATTCTCAGACTCCCAGCTCTTACTCCATGAGCAAATGACAGCTATGGCCAACAGGGTCCATGTACCGGTAATTTGGTATGCCAGCTGCAGCCTTTCCTGAACTTGGAGAGTTTTCAGATACTCATGCCCTGGTCACCTCATGTTTGGAATACTGTAATGTACTCTACAGGGGCTCTTCTAGAAAATCATTGAGAAGTTACCACTGGTCTAGAATGCATTATAGTCACATGACCCTGTTGCGCTGCAGAGTAGAATCATTATTTGATGACTTCCAGGTATAATTCAAGGTTCCAGTTATCACTTTAAAGCTCTTTATGGCATAGGACCTGCCTATCTGAAAGACCACTTTTACAGAAAATCCAATATTAACAGTGCAAAATGGTTCTTTCTGAGTTATTTACTTTAATACAAATGTTTCAAAAATAATAAAATTAAATTCATTTGGAAATATAGCTAATCCAGGGTGGCAAAAATAAAGTTTTAAATTGTCATAATTTTGGCATCTTTCGGATGTGATAGACTATAACCAACTGGCTGTGAATAACAGAAACAGTACTCCAGAACTTTTGGAAACCATCTTGTTGGAAGACTCTGCTTTAAGGATTATTGTTTAATTAACAACTTTATCCATATAGCTTCTTTTCCTGTAATTGTTTCTAGTTCAGCAGAACGGAAGCTTCAAGAATGAATTCTTCTATAATAGAAATAATCCACTTTATTTCGTGGGGGAGGAGGGGATTTATGTATTACATTTAGCTAATTGTGTTTTTCTTTTCTTTCTTTTATGTGAAACAGTAGTATTTTTTTTAAGAAAAAGGAAATGACCAATTAATTTCCTCTATAAGTTACACAAAAATATTAAAGTCAATTCATCATACTTATGACCCAGGAAGCAAAGGGAATGGCAGAACCTGAAAGAAGGATTAATTAATATTGCTGAGGATTTTTCATTAATAGAATTTACTAATGAGAAATTTCTGTCAAAGATTTAGACAATGAAAAAAGACACTCAGGAATTATAAAGTGCTTATGAAGCACTGATAAAAGCACATATTTATAAGTATAAGCACATTATGTTAGTTTCACTTCCACCGATGAACATTCAAATCTTAGTATGGAAACAATATTTAATGTGGTTTACAGAAAGGACTTTAAGGCCTTGAAAATAACTTACTATTCAAGCATAATATAAAAAAGTATAAAGCTCAAAAACAAAAACGAACAGCACAAACCTCTATAGGTTTGCTTGGAAAATTACCCATAGGACTGCAATCTAAAAAAAAAAAGAAGAAATAGCAAATAAACTGTAGAAATTCATACTTCATCTTTTATGCAGGAAAAGATTTCAAGCACAGGTTCTTGGTGCTCTCTGAGCTTCGTTGTTGCATCTCGTTACCTAGTTTGGGTAATGAAACCTCTGCAAGAAAACAACTAAGCACAGAGAGCACCAAGGACCCCTCATTTCAATCCTGAGCTACATATATTCTCCCTTTAAAGATTTCAACTTATGATTTTCTAAGCAATCTCCAGGAAAACACATTTTATAAGTTTTGCCAGCATTTTGTCCACATCAGAATAAATCTTCAATTTCGTTACTAAATTAAGCAATATCAATGGCAATAATTATTAGAAAACAAACCAGCTGGTTTTACTAGCAACACAAAATGGCAACCCTGCAAAATATATGAAGCACAGTAGCAAAATACACAAAAGTGGATTAAACATGCAATTATGTTAGATAATGCAGAAAAAATGACAAGGTAAATTTTTTTTAAAAATCCATTGTTAATATGATTGAGTTCCCATGTTCGCCAGAGTCCCAGGGACTGGCCAGCTAGACTTTCTTTTATTTAGACCAGTGCAATTGTTATACACGTTGTCTGCAAGTTGAGGCACACTTCAATGGGCATTTTGAAGGGATGCGGTAGTTTATAACTGGCAGTTCTGGCCATGTATAATATGTAACCTTAGGTCAGTTAAAATTAAACAATTTTGGTTTATTTGAGACCAGTGATTGAAGGAATGTTCAGGGGAAATCATATCTCTCTGCACTCCCATAATCCCCCTTCGCTATAGTATTCTCTAAGGAAAAAAGCTTGCTCTCCAATTTATCTCTGTAGCTCACAAAGTAAATTAAAATTCCCAACTGAAAAAAAACCTCAAGAAATTACAGATGAACTCTCAGACAATATAAAGTACAGCACCTCCTAAGCCTAAAGAATCTTATAAGCCTTATAAAAGTTGGAAAAACAACTTGACATAAACATTCTTTGTCACCAGTGGATAAAGGAGATGATTTCATCAAATATCAATTTTACAATCAAGCTCAAAACAAGACTTTCATGGGCTTCTTGATTTATACTTTAAATATACTTAAGACAGTGCTATTACTTTTTAAAGCCCTAGAGACAGCTACCATTGTGGAATACGTTGACTATGAATTATTAGTCAACTGAAAACTGCCTTGTTCTCTACCGGAAAGCTACATTGACTGTCTTGTCTATGTTTTTAAACAGCAGATCAGAAAAAAAAGCACACAAACATTCTCGCATATGCATGCTGCTATATTAGCAACCCATATAAAGGCTGCATAAGTGCAATTAATACAAAATAAATATTGCAAGTCTACTAATAATGCATAAGCATTTTAATGCTCTAGAACTTCTGCTGTCGCTATTGCATCCTGTTACAGTTTATAAATTCAGTTGGCCAATATATGAAGAGGACTCAGTAGGATATAACCACCAGTGCTTCCAGTTAGAGCTGAGCAAACTTCTTGGACTGTAGTACAATCAAAGCATTTGTTGGAAATCATTAAGCTCCATTTAGGTAAAATTGCCACAGATATTTCTCAGTTGAGTCTGACTGAAAAATATTAAGAGCAAGATAATGGGGGGAAACTTAGAAAGTGTATCATGTTGTGAACTTAAGACCTGCCACTTTTATTGTATGACGTTTTTATAGGTTTTAAGCAAATAGATGACTTTTGGACCAAAGATGTTATGAAGAAAATGTTAAACTCTTCCTTTAAACTGCTTAAAGCATAGGATCCTTTTGTCTTCAAATGCATTGTTGTAGAGAACCAGACCAATGAAATACTCAGACCAAAATATTAATATTGCTTTTTATCATCCATGGCAATTAAAACATTTGCTTTCCTGGCAGAAAAAAATGTAGTTTTTATTAATAAAACTTTTCCCCTTTGTTATTCCCCCAGTCTTCAAAAATTGAATTGCCAGATTACAACTACAGCACAAGTTTATTTAATGTGGATGATCGTACATTCTGAAATGCACATTCCCCTCTTTGTGAGAATAACCAATGCAGCTGTCAGAAATCTTGCAGCCTGTTTTTCCACATTACTGATTACTTTGTACAAGACATTGATCATTGAGCAACTCAATGTTTATCTTTCCACAAGACAACAAAATATAAAGGAAGTTCTAAAATAATTACCACATGAATGTCAGAAATTAAACTTAGTTGCACTTTTAGGACTGAATAAAAAGTTTTCTACTTTTTGATTTTTCAGGGAAGAAAACAAAATTGTATTTATAAGTAGATATGGAGTAGTGTTTCAACCATTCTTATCTGAACTTACTTAATTTTTCTGTTAATACTAGTAAGTAAAAATAGGTGCCAAACAATCATACGGTAAATGTTTTATTTTATAAAAGCTGCTTTTTCGATTGCTAGGTTCTCTGTGATTTTTATACTCCTTTGATACTCAACCAGAATTAATAATTACATCTCAAATTTGCAAATTGGTTTTAAAGTAAACAAATACTTTTCAAATGTAATTCAGGAATTTCCAAACACAGCAAATTAAATGCTAAGAAACACTAAGGAACATGTTTGGAGATCACCAAATTATGTTTCACGTTTTCCCCGCATCTTAATTTGGAATATGCAAATCTGATCTTATTCATTTATTTTATTATCAGTCCCTGCTTTTCTCTTAAGCTTAAGTGTAGTTCTCATATAGTTTGTTCAATTTAATATGACACCAAACATTTTTAATATCTGGGAGAAAAAGACTTGAATGGCTTCTAAGAGATGTCATATTTTCAAAGCGCGTCACGAAGGCCTACTGTAAGACTATTCTCAAGTCAGGTTTAAAAGAAGCCCTATTGCTTCTAAACTTGATGCTATCCATCCCAATCATTCAAACTAACCAAAAGCACTATATTAAGAAGAAAAAGCAGATATCTTAATAGTGGGATGTACGGAAAAACTTTATAATGATTAAGTATAGTACGGTATTACTATCGAATCAGTTACAGAGGCAGCTGGAATTATTTTAAAATGAGTGCAGCTAATTGTACCAAAATAACATCAATGCAAAATATTCCCGGTATAGGTTTAAATTTTCTCTTAAACTTGAAACATTTTTTTTCTGTTTCTTAAAATAGGAAATCTACATCATCCCTTGGATTACAAAAACAGAAAGAATCCTGCAATTGTAAACATTTGCACCAATAAATATGCTGAACATCTGTGCAGGACTGTAGCAAAACTGCAATCTTACCACCTACTCCTGGGCATGAGGGATTTGAGTGAATAAATAGAACTGCGTAGAAGCCATGGGTTCCTAAAGTTGAAAACGAACACCCTCCCCCATTTTCAAGAAGGAGGTCATTTATTTTAACATACAGTGGTATAATCCCATTAAAGACTAATAGAAAAAGAAATTATACAGGCTGCTATTTGGTGAGAATTAAATACAAATTAAGAGCAAATGCTGCCTACGTTTTTTTTATTTTTTATTTTAAAGAACTGCTGTACAATTTCCTTAATACTTGCACAATTTAGATGAACAATTTTCTTTCATTCACACAGTTTATTCTAAATATAAAACAAGGCACCCCTTAAGCATTTTTCGTAACAAATTAAACATTTACGTTTTTTAGTGTGTAGGGAGGCTTAGCATTCACGCAGCTTCAAAACCGAAGTAGAGCCTCAAGGGAAGCCTCTCCGCTGACAAATTAATACCTTAGAGAATAGGCCTGAATGGTGGCAATGAACTCATTTGTTCCCACAGTAATGAAGAATGACTCTTTCTTTACCACATCTGTGACTGTTGCTATGGTGACCCAGACTTACCTCATTGCTTCTCGAAGGGCTCCACGCTCACCCAGAGTCGTGTGCTTGATGTCATCAAAATTATTTTCCAGTTTCTCACAGTTCTGCAATAATAATAGTAATAATAATAACATAAAGCAATATAATGCAAACAGAAGACTCTGCATAAGAAGTAGCGTTTCCAAATCCAAAAAGTAGCGTTGGGCAAATCCCCCATTCTAGTGGGCTAAATTGCCTGCATTCATTCTCAGTGCAAACATAGCTGATTATATTGATTACATATTCACACAAATTACTCATTTTTGCTTTTAATTGCATAGCAGTAATTAAAAATGACACTGTGAACTCAGCAACAAAGTACAGGTGAAATTTGTATGGTTGCCATGACAACCCTCTATCAACATTTTATAAAGGGGGGGGAATAAAAATTTCTTCCTAATGTGAGTACATGTTTTTCTATATGTAAAACAGCGAAGGGAACACCATCAAATAGTGCTGCTAAATTACATATATGTACCATATGCAGAAGAAATATAACTAGCCATGCTTTAACATCATAGTAAAATTTTATACACAGATTACAGAATCCAAAATTTCTTAATAGTACATAAGAAAGCCCAAGCTTCATCAAACACTGTCATCAACAAACTGTAGAAAACTGTAGAAAAAAAAGAAAAGAAAATGTGTTTCAATAATGGCTGCAATCCTAAAATGATCAAATTAGGATCAAATTAGTCTTTTTTGCCTAGAACAGATGTACTCAGAATAGTCGCAATCTAGATCTTTGTGGTAAACCCACCAAAATTTTGCTGCATCTCCCTTGATTGTTATGTTTTATTATAACTTGAGGTAGAAGTTATAGTTAACATCTCAAATGTATTAAAGACCTACAAAGGCTCCACAAGTTATTATCTCTAAATGGGCTGCTGAAACTAATAAAGTATTTACTAGCCGAGCCTTATTTGCAAGATTAGCCTGAGTGATAGCAACAATATCCAGGTTATCTAATGGATTTGGAGTTATTGTCATATCACAGCTGAAGACCTGTAGGGAGGTTCGACATATCTGCCACACAACCGACATTATGATCCACTTAGTTGTTCTCAGGGGCACAAGTTGTGAAAAAAATCTCTGTGGTGGCTGATACAGCATTTCCCCCAAGCAAATGCAATTAACTCCAAACCATAATAGTTACAGAACCACACCATGAAATCACCTACACTAGACTCTTTCCCTCATCCCCAAACCAAAATGCAAGTACGGCCTCATCTTCTGTTAATAAACAAAACCACAGAAATTTAAAGAGCCAAATTTAAGATGATTTATTTCCCTCTTCCCAATGATCTTACTGATGCTTTAAAAAAAATTCTAATAAATTCCCTCTTTTCACTATGATTCCTGCTCTGATTTCTAATTTGGTATTCTGTAGCTTCATCCTCTCTATATTCTTGATCTTTTCCTTTCTCGCCAAGTGCTTCTTAAGAAAGATAAAAGGTGCATTTCAGGATTCCTTTTGATTGAGTTAGTTATGGACTCCAATCATCCACAAGATATGATAAATTGAGAAATGACCCGAGACTGTTCACAATGAAGCAATGCTGTAGTCCTATTGTTTGAATTTAACACTTTAATACACCTCTTCAAAGATGCCTTATTCACCCAGAGCAGCTAGGCGATTTCTGCAGTCCCTTCGGAACCAGACCAATCTTATCATTTTCTTTCTGGACAGGATCTGTCTTGAGTGAGATCACATTCAGAAAAATTCCCTCTTAATCCCCCTGGAAAAAGCCACAAATACAAAAGAACCCCCGAGTTAGGAGTATTCCATCCCATGAAGAGACACCAGTGAAGCAGTGAACCCCATATAACTGCATCTACCTAGGGTTTAAGTTTAAGACAGTTTAAGCCTGCAGTCCCCCATTAAGACCTTCATAGCCTCCAGCAGGACATCAAAAACATCACCAATCAGGCCTTGTTAGACCTCTTTCAGTGGCTTCGCGACAATGTTAAATAGTGGACAGGACCAAACTTGTAACATTATCAAGGAGCAGCCACTGGTCCAACCTGTCCTCTCCCAGCACCATTAATAGGACACACACACCTTGCAGTGGAAGAAATAGCATCACTTAACACCTCTTGGTGGTATAGAAGGATATCATGATTATCAAAAGTTTTAAAGAGATGTAAAGGAACAAGGGTGGGTGAACTATCCTTATCTAGATCCCTATAAAGGGAATCTACCATAGCAACCAAAAGGGGAAGGTTGGAGATTAAGTAATAATTTCTAACCTCTCTCAACCCAGGAACATCCTCTTAAGGAGAAGACACACCGTAGCCTCCGTCAAAGCCAATAGCAGTGTTCCTTCTCATAATTGAGGCATTATTAATCTCCCAGGTCAAGCAAACTACTACAACTGCACAGATAGCCTGGAGAGGCAAGGTTAGAACTGTTATGTTACTTTCTGGGCAAAAAACAGAATATTACGCAAAGCCAAGAAAAGGAAGATGATATAGTTAACCCAAAGGAATTAAAGGCAGGAGATAAGAAAAAGAAAACTACCGTAGTTAAAACTAATTTATACCAATACACCACTGAACTTCTCCATTAGGGTGGATATAGCATCCAGGCATGGGTTGCTCTGTCTGTCATCCAATGAGAACCGAGTTTGCAGTTTTGTTGGACACACCTCCTTCACCCGTCCTTCCCGCTTTTTTCATTCGGTTCCATCTTGAACAGACGTGCCCTTAGCTTTTTAGCTAGAATTCTTGCTATATCCACCTTAAATCCATCAAATCAGTTAGGTATTAGGTTTTTTTCTTTTCCCCCCCTTTGTTCATTCCTCGATCAGCGCTGCAAGCACCTGGCGGACAGCGGCTTCAGAGACTTGGCAACAAGGAAGATCGGCCTTAGATAAGCACGCCACTCCTTTAATCCACCAACCATGGATTGCTTCATTTTTTTCCTTTAAAAAAATGTCTATTCTCTTTTTCAGAATCTTAATCAGTTTCATCTAACAATTTCTTTCTTCTTATATCCCATTCACTCTTCCTTCATATATTCATTCTAAAAGTTGATCTTTATTCAATCTCACTAAATGACCAGCACAGCTCAATGAACTTTTTTCATATTGCTTAGTCACTTTTTTCTTTAGGCCACAGCCGTTTGGTAACGGGAGATACAGAAAAATGTTGTTTTTATTACAAAAGAAAGAATACTTACTGCTTTCTAATTTACAATCAATATTTCTACCCTGGCTCTACTCTTTTTAGAGGCTTAAACTTCCAAACTGTTCTATGTTCCTAATTTACTTCAAATCTAATTCTATTTTACTATTCTTAACTACTTTCTGTAACAGTCTAACATTCTCACATTTCTAGCCTGTAATCTCTATAAAAATTTGTATTTTAAGTTTTAGCTGTACCCTGGTCCCAATTATTGATACTATCAACAACCACTCCTGCCTGCCTCTACTGTTGTCAGCTTTTTAATCTGAGTTCAACCATCCTGTAGTGGCTTTTGCCACATTTGCTTCTGGTTTCACCTCTATTAGCATTTCCAGGTTTAGCTTCCTAGCATGAGGTTTCCTCTTTGGCCTGCTCCGGCTTGACTCTTTCTGATCTACTCTTGCTTGGCACTTTAGAAGCCACACTCATGCTTGGTCCTTTTCTGTCACAGCTGCTTTGCAGACTAGAGGGTGAGCTGCCTTCGGTCTCCTTAATGGGGTGATGACTGGGGTGATGAAGGCATGTCTAGATGTTGATTGGTTGTAATTCAGACTCTTCGTCTGGCTCCTCTAATTACTTGGCATTCCCAAAGTGGGAGAGACTAATAACTTTCTCTCCCTTCTTTATACTTTGGCTTAGTCTTCTTTCTGGGACACAGAACCTGAGAGTTTCTGGCACCCTAAAACTTCCAAAGTACTCACACAAAGTATTCAAACTTAGGCAATACCTCACTGGGCTACTGCCATCATTAAGACCTCCCCTACCCAAAGCTTATTTCCTATATGTGCCAAAGCCTTCCTCTCCTCCACCGTTTCCCAGTTGCTTGGCCGTTGAGCACAGCACACATTCATACAAACACTTTGCAGACTCCCCCGCATTGTTTTTAACAATAGCACAGGCTGCACGTTCTTTTTCCCTACATGTTCCAGCTTGGCCCTGCCTGCCTTCCAGGTCATTTCTCTAGTTTGTTTTTTCCTCCTCCTCCCGTTGCTCCTGTTGAACCAAAGCCCTCCTACATAGTATCTGACTCCTTCCTGTTTTTTCAAGGAGGCAGCTGAGACCTTTGTTAGCCATCATGGGGGGGGGAGAGATAGCAAAAGCATGATCAGTTTCACGTCTACAGTTCTCTATTCTTCATCATTTATGCATAGGTCAAATGAGAATACAGGTAGTCCTTGACTTACAACAGTTCATTTAGTGACTGTTCAAAGTTACAATGGCACTGAAAAAAGTGACCTATGACCATTATTCACACTTATGACCATTGCAGCACCCCTATGGTCAGGTGATTTACATTCGTATGCTTGACAGCTGACTCACATTTATCACGGTTGCACTATCCTGGAATTATGTGTTCTCCTTTTTGCGACCTTCTGACAAGCAAAATCAATGGGGAAACAGAATCATTCAACAACTGTGTCACCAATTTAAGAAATGCAGCGATTCACTTAACAAATGTGGCGAGAAAAGTCGTAAAATGGAGCAAATTCACTTAACAATTTTCTAACTTAATAAGATCAATTTTGGGCTCAATTGTGGTCGTAAGTTGAGGACTACCTGGTTAATGGTAAAAGGGTTGATTGACTCATCCATCCAGCCATCCAATTTATATGGCTGTCCAACTCTGGTTGGCTCACAGCAACCATAAAACCAATTTTAAAACGTTGGACTAAAAATAGTTCATCATCACAAGTTCCTTGACTGACTATGACTATTATTCCTTCTTAACCAAATTTTATACACTACTACTTTTATACACCGTTGATGCATATATAAATTTTTAGATTTGTATTTCCCATTGCAAAATTCAGTCTACCCAACATTCACTGAAAATTATAACACACGTGCGTTTAAGGTACATCTCCACATACATTCTCTATATGTGTATACATTAAATTACTAAGGCAACATCAGTGCTAAAGATAGCATTGTATTTATTTTCATGCATTATTTACTTACCGTAGTTTTGACAATATATTGCTCTTACCACATTTATTAACCAAATATCACCTGCATAGTCACAAAATTTGTGTACTTTAAATCAACAAACTTGAAACAAACTTTATTTTTCAGTCATACAGTTTTTAATGACTTTGTAAAACATATATCACATCTACACGCTCTCTGTTAGAAAAAAGTATGCTGACCTTCACAAATGTGGTTAATTTTTCTGAACATCTTCCTAGGTACTTATAAATTAACCCCCATGTCATTTTTCTATTCACTCTTACTACCTTTTCCTTTATATAAAGCAGTGGTGGGATTCAAATAATTTAACAACCGATTCTCTGCCCTGATGACCAGCTTGATGGCCATGGCCATGGTGGGTGTGGCCAGGAGGTGTGACAGGCAGCACTCAGCCTCCTGAACCCCCTGGGAGCAAAAACAGCCCAGGGGACTGCTGCCACCCCGTGCCCCATTTTTGGCCTAGGTCTCCTTGCAGCTCCCTGGGAGCAAAAATGGGCCACAGGAGACATTCCCACCCCCTGCATCCTGTTTTGGGCCTAGTAGGCCTCACTACACTTAGCTGGGAGCCAAAACAGGGCACTAGGGGACTTCTGGAAGGGGAAGGGAGAGGCTAGCCAGCAATTTAACCACTAGTTCAGCCGAAGCGATGTGAACCGGTTGAATCCCACCACTGATATAAGGGAATAATAACATCCTCCCAACTTCCTGACACAAAGTCTTTGCACACATTAGACAAGGAACACAACAACTCTAGAAGCAAATAGATCGATATTTTAACATTTCTTCAGTTACATCTTCTACAAAAGGAATCTTAAAACTTTTCATCATTCTCGCAGTATTTATCTCTAACTTTTCAGCCTTATTGTTCATTGACATTTATAGTCAGAACTGTTCCATTTCTGTTCTTTGACATATGACTCTGATTCCCTTTAAAACACTTTGTTTAGGAATATTTAACTTTAGTTTCTTCCAAAATAATTTTATCACTTTAATTTTTAATGCCCTATAAAATGGATACTTGCTATGTCATCTTCAAGCACTTCCAAAACATTTTTATCGTTACATCAAAATTGTTCTCCATTTCCTTTGACTTATTAAATCTTAAATAACTCTTTGTTCTTTGATTACGTTACATAAATACATTATATTACATTACATACAGTAAGGGAAATCAGACGTAGAAAAGAGCTGTTATTAGTTAAATTTAATTTTAAAAGCTAAGTAGCTTTAGTTCTTTGCAGAGATGTTTTGGGTTTTGTTTGTTTTCTCTTTATTTTTTTACTAACCAAATGCAGTCCCTTCAAGCAATTGTAATTTTAAGTACAACTAGAAAAAAAAACCTGTATTTTTACTATCAAGAAAGGAAAGGGTTAACAAGGATTTTGACTTTAGCTGTCCCAAAATATTGACAATTTTGATTGTTCTGCTATTAGCTGGACAGAGAAGAGGCAAAGTTAGTTGCTACTTGGTCTTGAGCAGCCTATTCTAATATTCTAAACTCACTTAATCATGCAAGTTTACTTAGATGACATCAATCTATTTATTAGGGTGTTGTTTTTTAACAAAAAAGGACATTCAAAATCTCCCAAACCCTATCAGTTGACAGTATTAAAACATCTCCACAACCATTAAATAAGCTATTAAGAAATATCCAACGGATATGTCTTATTTCTATTCTCTTATTTACCTTTTATTATTCTTTATAATATTTAGACTTCTGGTCCACTATGAGTGCTAAGTATGTTCTGTTGAGAAAGACCTAATGCTTATGTATTTACATAATGTCACCCTCTCTGCCAATCCTGCCTCCATTTCCTAATGAAACCCTCAGTCTGGCTATTGTGAAATTATGACAGATAGCTCAATTCTTTAAAAGACAAACATGAATGAAAAATAATTACCCAAGCTTCCTTATATCACTTTATTAAAAAGGCCTTATCAACTTGTCCAGCTAACGTCAAAATTAGCTTGTTATAATTTTTGAGATAATGCTACAGACATTTTAATACACACTATTAAACATCAGGCTACACTACTGACACTGCTAAGACATAATTACCAAATCAGCAAAGAATATTTCAACCCAGCCTATGTAAGCAGTTCTTTCCTTTCATCTTTTTTTCAAGGAATTTAGAAGGCAATTTTTAAAAACTAAACTACACATTAATTCTGTCCCATGTTTAATCTGATATGTTTTATACTATTCAATGATAATATAAAATTCATTCTTTGTAATGGGACAAGAAAAGAATAGTCATCCTTCTGTATCCTTTGCAGATAGAATACAAGTCTGTTTCCATGGAACAATATTAAATTGCTTAAAGGGACACACAGTTATAGAGACATTGCACAATTAATGAAGTTACGGATGGATACATGGATTATTTAAAAATTATTGAAGGGGAAATTTATCTAGAAAATACCATTCAAAAGTGTTTTCAACTAATAAAAACACACAATTCTAATGTAATGAGCAATAGGGCCAAAGACAAATATAAAGCCTTGGTTACGACTACATTATCAATGCAGAGAATTTGAAAGCATATTGGTGGCATTCCAAGAGACTGAGCAATCAGCTACAATGCTGATCTTACGCAATAAGTCTCCTTTATTATGTAATAATTTTAATTAAGATTACAATTAGAAAATTCAAACTATAAGAATAAAAAGAAAAAATGTAGAAAAAAGAATCACACGTTTATACACTTATTTAACACCATCTCATAAAATACCACAAATATTCTTTTCATCCTATACCTCATCTCTTAACTTCAAACAAAATCCAACAGCCTCGTTATTCATTCCTTATTAGAAAAGAATATGTTTAAGGGTTATCAGAAGTAACTATATATCTATTTCAATCTTGACCTAACAAACCAACCCTATATTCTTTCCCTGTAGTTTCAACAATCATAGTTATTAATTGCTTCAAATAATATCATAGAATTTGATTTGTTTTCATTTTTTTTCTGTTCCATCTCAGAGAACCTTTCAAGACTTTAACAGATTTCTTTTGTACATAGTACAGGTTATACAAATCACTCTTCTGGTTTAATACAAATAATTTTCAGTCTTATCCAATATACTTTATTCTTCTTTTGTGATATAATTAACATTACATTTGTCTACAATATGAAATTAATTTGTGAGTCCATTGTTCAAAAATATTCTTTAAACATCCAGTGTTAAAGT
This sequence comes from Pseudoxenodon macrops, assembly GCA_032467955.1. NCBI lineage: Eukaryota > Metazoa > Chordata > Lepidosauria > Squamata > Pseudoxenodontidae > Pseudoxenodon > Pseudoxenodon macrops. Next base: position 308,599 of record JANHFT010004289.1, on the reverse strand, counting down.
ATTTTGTTCCATTCTTTGTTAGCAAGTCAAATTTAAATATTCTCCCTTAGCTGTAATCTTATTTTCTTCTAATTTTCTTTGGTGTCCAACCTTTAGGTTCCATCCTATCATGATATTTTTCCACGTCAAATGTGGAAACTTAAATGTCCACATTTTCCAAGAGTAAGAATTTTTGTAACTAATTTTAAATTTGTATTCCAAATCCATCTGGATCCTTAGTCCAGTTTAACTTTTCAAAATAAACACTGTAAACATCCTCTTTCTGTTTATTTCTAAGTCTTTGAAGTCATATTTAAAATTCATTACTTTAAGGAGAAGGAAACTGATCCAGTGAATGCAATAAAAAGTTGCCTGTTCTGAAGAATGTTAATATTTCTAAAGCAGTAAAAAATAATTCCAAAGGTGATTAAGTAATGAGGCTTAATCTACCTTTCTACTCATAAAAGGCTGCATTACAACTGTGAGTTTAGGAAATATCCCAACTGTTTGAGTCAGAAAACCTTAGTTCATGAGGTCTAGTAATGAAGAACAGTTGTTCAGAGTGTGCATGGGCAATCTCACAATCTCTTCTCTGAGATATTTCACCAACTAGGCTCCAGGATTCAGCCACCGATCTCCACCATAAACACCAACCCAATTCTGTTATCTAGCTCTACTTGGTGCTCACTGCAAGAATCCCCAATCTTTAGAATCTGGATTATATATTCCAATGGTGGGTTTTTACCGGTTCGCCCCAATTTGGGTGAGCCGATAGCTCCGATGGTGAGGTGAGAGTGAATCAGTTCTCTCCGACCATCAGCTGGGCCCTCCCACCAGTCCCTGCGCTATACCTACCTATATTCGTTCATTTTTAGCACAGCTGATAGGCGCGGCAGAGCAAATTTCCCGCACCTCAGCTGTTCCAAAATGCAATGCACTTGCGTGCAAAGTGCAGGATTGGCACGCATGCGAGCGTAGCAAACCAGTTGTTACACTGTTGAAACCCACCACTGATATATTCACTCCTGCTAAGAAGGCATTTATAAATCTGATAGTAGGCATAATTGTAAGGAGACTAAGTAACCTTTTGCTTGAAAAATCATTATAAAAGTTTAAAAGAATACACACAGGAAAGGCCATTTCACTTCACTATTTCACTGTCTTTTTCTTTGAAATAACATTTAAAGCAATTTTTTTCATTAAATTAAAATAGAACTAATAGGCAAAGATGCACGACAAATCTGAATAGCAGATTTGAAGAGCTGTCTAATCAACATCCAGATAAAAGAAATGGATCCAAAAGAATGTTTAATCATTGGCAAATTGAACAGGGACACAAGACTCTTTTCATTCATAATCCCCACTGGGTAAATTGCACAAGTTATATATAAAAATTTTGGGTAGGTAATCTGCAATGAAATTCACAGTACATTGGTGAAAACTTAATAATTCAAGCCCTAACTGAGGACCTAGGAAGTATTAAGGTAGTGTCTGAGAATAAAGGCAATTCCCAGCAGGGTAATTTATTTATTTTTTTGCAAAATTAGGATCTCCAAGTCTGATAAATTCAAAATTTTCAAATATCAAGGGAATCCTTTAGATATTACTTGGAGGGCTCCTGATTGATATAACAGTGGATTTGTTTTTTCCAGAAGCATTCAGCTTTGATCTGAAAGTCCTGGTATTTTATAATTATTTTCCAATTTAGTTTCCTCACTTCTTGTATCATCTTATATAGCAACCTCAATGAACCAAATTTTCATCTTTTCAATGTCTGTTATATCAGGCAAGTTATGAACGAGATGCCTCTCTGTTTGGATCTTAAAATCAAATAAGATCTTAACTCTATTGTTTTACAAAACCTCCTCAATTTGGTAATCCCAATAGCTTTTACTACAGTAAAATCCAAACTTCTGCCAAAGTTTCCAATGAATAATTCCAACAACTCGGTCATGACATTGCTTGTAGCCAGTTTTGAAATTTTGCTGCAGACATTGAACAAATGATCAATTGTTCCATTATTTTCACTAAAAATGCAGCATTTGTTGTTGTTATATGTTAAATTTTCACCTTTATGCAATTAATTGGCAAATCTTGTTTTTAAGTTATTAAAATAAAAGCATTGTTTGTTATTTTTATCATTATCTATCCACAACAATGTGAAGTCACATCTGCCAGTTAGGCAGTGTTGGTTTTCATGCACATCCAGTTCTTAATATCTTAGTTTAAAACCAGCTTCTTATCCTGGGTTGTGTGGAAATAATTAACCACAATTCTTGGTTCAGATACCAAAAGAATCCGCAATCTTCAAATGATATTCATATGAACCAATAGGAACCCTTACACTCTCTTGGACTTTCAAGTATTTATGCATGATCAATATTTTAAATAGATAAATAAATGGAAGCTGACATTCTACAGCTAAATCCAAGAAAAATCAGAAAGTCCAGTTGCCTCTTGAGAAAGAACCTTTGGGACAACCATGACCTGGATGACTGAGAATCTCCATAGACTTATAAGCATGAGTGTATTATTTATACACATAATTTAATACACCAGGATTCATAGTTTCCTATGATACATTAATGGAGTAATAAATGAAAACTGTACAGAACAATAGTTTAAATGCAAAATTTAGTATCTCTGGCTGATTTTGACTCATTCAGTTGTTTACAAAAAAAATTGAGCTAGTTGGAACTGTGATGAGTTTACACACTTAAAATTTCAGGAGAGATTATTTTGACCTAATATAATGTGCTCGTGTCTTGATACAATGCATTTTACTGCCTCCCAATAGAAGCAATAAATAAATATTTATGGTATTAAAAGCATAGCTTAAGTTATGGAAGAGGAGCAATATTCAACCAAAGTCACACGTTTATCACGTTGAGTTTGGCTCTGTGATACTTTTATACAAGAAGATAAAAAGAAATTAATTCCAAATTTTGAGCAGCAATTAAAAAGAAAATGAAAGCCCGAGCACTGAGGGTGGGCAGGCATTCTGGTGGCTTTCTGCCAAATTATTTCCTATGGGTCTTGATAAGGTCTAAAAGTTTTTACTGTGATGAACTAATTATACTGTATTTGCATCTTATCTCTATTAACAGTTGTGTAATGCTGTATGATACCAAGCCAAACAACTCAACAGGGTTATGATAGCAAATCAAATGTAAAAAGACACAATTACAAAGTCAGAAATAAAAAGGAAAATGTGGTCTGCTAATATAGGACACCATACTAGAATTTGGTAATGAGAATTAAATGTTTAAAAAACATTTTACAGAGCGGTGAATATATACAGATAATTATTGTGATATGCAAAAATGCAGTGTTAATAACAGTATATATTTCATTATTGTATAAAAAAATTCTAACTAAAATAGTATGAACTATATACTTCAACTATGGAATGAGGAAGTAGAATATCCAATTCTGAAGAATGAATGGATTTAACAGGATTAAGAAACCTGAAAAATAATTTAAATGTGAAATGAAACCATCACTATATATTTTCTCATGTTTTTGGACCTTCAAAAGAAAAATGAATGAACATTAGATTTTTTTATGTTGCTACTGTAACATAAAAATGTTACTTCCTGTAAGAAATGTGTTTTTTTAAACTAACTCATATGACCCATCTTGTCCAGTAATAACCTTATTTTCATTTTAAATCAATATATGTCAGTACCATCTGGAGAAGTAATATTATAATTAAGAATTTGAATGTGATGCTAAATAAAAAGAGGACAGGAATTTGACAACATGAACTTTGGATGGCTGCTTCTCACAAAGAAGGGGTTTTCCATGGGTTTAGTGCTGGGTGATGACAGGGTCAGCCACAGTGGTGGGATTCAGCCAGTTTGCACCTATTCAGGAGAACCAATTAACTTTCTAAATAGTTCCAAGAACCGGTTGTTGGAAGAAATCTCATTTTGTTTTTCCCCACTTTACAGGGCTAATCCTGTAAGGAAAGCAGGAAGGAAACATTCTGGTGTTGTTTCTAGCCTAATCTTTATTGC
>JANHFT010004289.1:283060-294741 GCA_032467955.1 Pseudoxenodon macrops | reverse complement strand
CCAACTACACACACACACACACACACACACACACACACACACACACACACACATGACTTGATAGTTGGCAGGGCAAGATTATTGTATATCCTTGTTGTTTCTTAATTGACTGTTCTCCAAAGGTCTTTTCAACATCCTTTGAAGAAGAGTTCTTGTGTACCGTGCATCAAGGCCTCCAAGCCAACCTCTCAAACAAGGCCTATCATTCCAACCTTTACCAAGCTACATTTCAGTTCTACTAGTTATGACTGGCACATCCAAGCTACTTTCAGTAAGCAATGCTCAGAAAACTCTCTTGGGGTGAAGAACATAGCAGTTTCTACTAAATATCTCTTGAAGATATGTAGCAAGAAATATAGAAAATAACCTTTAATTGAAATCATTAAATTCACATCCCTGAATCCTGTGAGGATAAAGATTTCAGAAAGGGCTCAGACAGGATTGTGTAACAAGCTGATGAAAGATGCCTTCTACAGACATCAATTGTAAGAACAAAATACACTGTTTTGTTCAATTCTTACAACAATATTTAGCTTTTTCAAGTGGCATTTTTCAAGTGATCTGATACTTCCAAATTCTGTGACTGATTTGCTCCTTTGTGGATACGCACTGAGCTTTTTCAAACTTAATCCAGCAGTTGTGTCCTGCTGCTACTGGTTTAGACTGGGTGTAATTATATGGAAGTGGAGTGCTGAGAGGAAAGCATGATTTAAGCTTTTAAAACACATGGCCATACATAAGAAGACTGCATGAAGATGCCTGACTGTCATTCTCACTAATAAATTACAGGTAGTCCTCAACTTACGACCATGTTTCTGTGGCTAAGGGAGACACTGTTGTTAAGGGAATCATTTTAGTTGTTAAGTTGGTAACACTCTTGTTAAGTGAATCTGGCTTCCTGATTGACTTTGCTTGTCAGAAAGTCACAGAAGGTGATAACATGACACCAAGACACTGCAACCATCATAAATATGAATCAGATGCCAAGTTTGATCATGTGACCATGGAGATGCTGCAATGCATTTTTCTAAATGTGAAAAACAGTCATGTCACTTTTTTTCTATACCGTTGTAACTTCAAACAGTCATTAAATGAACTGTCAAGGACGACCTGTTTTGCTTCTTTTTTTATGTACAAAGTTCTTGCTATGGGAAAGTTGCGTGCCAGCAGTCCTGTCTGAAAAGAAAACAAGTAAATGAAGTAAACATATAAACACAAAGATGTGCACGTTTTATTGATCTTTTAAATAAAAGTTAAATGTATTTCAAAATGTAATTAAAAATAGATTCTTAGTATACAGGCATGAGCAGGGGATGTGTGGATGCTGTATGCCTGCTCTTGTATCCGGCTACTCGTGAAATTTCAGGATACTTTTAAAAATGTAAAGACTTCTGGTTGATATTGAGCTTCCTAAATGTCTTTAAAATAGCCAAGGCTGTTGATTTGATGGAACATTTGCTCTATGTCTAAAAGGACATTCTGGTTAGGTAGTCGAATATATATGCATGACTGCTCTGATATGTCAAGCTTTCAGAATGATTTTGTTTTCTGGTGGTAGAACCTGGGTCAGTAACATCTCTTTTGCTTTGATTTGTTCACTGATACAATTAATACAGTAAGTTGTATCTATTCATGAAAGAGTTAAAATGGAGCTGCCTTTAACTGCAATTAAAAAAACATCAAATCTACTGCTTCAACCAAAAGGTGAAAGAACAAGTATTTGCTATCAACCTACAGAGTAATTAGTCAAAGGATTTTTTATTTAATTTTTATTTTCTGGGATTTTTTTTTACAAAGAAACATACTAGAAGAAAAAAGAACAGAGTCCATTACAATTTCAATTTGCCCTTTTTTGCTTGTTTATCTCCTAGCAGACAATTGATATTTGAAAAAAACATTGATGAAATAAATTATTTTGCCTTGTTAATGAAATAGGTTAAGTTCCTCAAGGCAGATTTGTTTGTTTGTTTTTAAGAATTGAAAACTAAATCTTTTGAGTAGGATGGGGAGTTAAATTTTGATTTTTCTGCTAAGGAATTATATAATTTTAAAAACAAAAATAATTCCTTTGTCCAATTTTTCTGCAAGTTGGGTTGCCAACTAAGGTAGGTAGGGATGTTTCATCCCTTCTGCTCCTACTGCTTCTTGAGAAAAATATTGTTCTATCAAAACATGGAACACTTAAGCCATTATAACTTTGCTTCTACCAGAATGCACACAACATTTATCTGTTTTCATCCAAGCTTGAAACAGAATACATTTTCTATTTTGTATATTCCCCTATTGAGAAACTCAAATAAGTGCTCTTTATACACACACATTTTGTATCTTGTATTTTATTCTCCAGTCCCTGCCAGCTTTGCTAAAGAATTCAATTTGCTCTGAAAAAGTTGATAAAACTAAGAGTTTTGATGGGTAATGGGAATGAAGAGATATTGGACAGCTATAGTGGATCACAATCTAATTAACTATGTTTTTCAATCTCTGTTTACATAAATTGTTGCTTTAGAACTGTACATTTCCAAAAACTCCAGGGAATAATGGTATCTATGAAGTAACTAGTCCAAAGAAAGATGGCCCATTATTAGATTCCTGCACTATAGCGCTCAGCATATTTTCATAGTATAAATTTGTAATATTCAAGTCTGCTTTAGCAACCACAACTTTCTGGAGAATTTCTTTCATCACGATTGTTTCCCATTGGTTTCCTAGCATTGCTTCTATCAGGATTTTCCATTTTGTTGAACTATCAAACATTCCCTAATTTATCCAGCAGAATCCATATTGCTTTAATGCAGACCCATAAGAGAGAAAGATACAAATCTGTTTCTAGATGCTTTTCTCAGACTATGGATCTTTCACTGCAATTTAAAAAAAAACAAAAACACCTCAGTGAGATTTTATTCCTCTGTTACACTTTCTTCGAAAAACTAATTGTGATCAAGCTGTAAATCAGCTGACATAAATTTGTGACAATTTCTGGGTTTGGATGCCTCAGAAACAAATATCCATACTTAGTTATATCCCACTCTGATTAATACAGTGCGTTCTATTCTCGAAAAGCATCTGAAAACTTCAATAAGTAAAAAATATGGTCACTAGGCTAGTTAACTGATATAGGACAACATGAGACTTTTGATGGAATTCCTGCTTTGTCTGTTGTTTAACAGGAACAATTTAAGGTATGTTTAAAAAAGAGTAAAACAAACATCTTTAAAGGCCTTTTCAGCTTGTATCCTAATTGGAAAGGATTTGTCTAGATATCAGTTTTTTTAAGATACTAAGGTACTTTGCTAGTGAGTTATGAATCACTTTTCCTCAAAAGATTCATTCAGAATTTTCATTCAGTCAGACAGTCTTTCAGAAAGCTTTTTGGAAAGGAAACAAGAGGTAGGCATACTGTATTTAGTTTGAATTAGCACAGCGATCCCTAACTTTTCCAACTTGGCGGCCTGGCCCGGCACGAGGAAGATGTGTGAGTGGCAGCCACATGCATGTGTGCACAGCTCCATTTGCGCGTGAGCACAAATTTGCACAAATTCGTGCGAATGGAGCTTCCACTTGTGAGCACAAATGCCCTCCACCCATCTCTCCTGCAGCCCAGTTTTTAGCAGGTTGCGGCCGTGAGTTGGGGACCCTTGAATTAGCATTAAGGATGTAAAGCTTTATTGTGTGAAGTTGTATGGTGACCGAGAGGTGGACCTCTTGCCTCACAACCAAGATCTGTAAATTCAATCCTAGGTAGAGGCAGATATTTCTCTCTCTGGGCATAATGAGAATATATCTGCTGAACAAAACTCCGTGTTGGTGACAGGAAGGGCATCCAGCCAGTAAACACTCTGCTAGCTCCATTCAGTTGCCCAGACGCCTCCTCTCAAGAGATTATGGGGTCGTTAAAAGAGGATGATACCAAGCTTTATTGTGCGATGGCTTTTTTTTATACAATCAGATTTTGACTGTGTTCTTTTTTCAGTAGTCTTAAGTGACAATAAGATACAGATCAATTAAGCAATCATCATCAATACCAAGGACAACAATGAAATATCTAAAAATAACTTACTTCATACACACCTGTTTGTCATCTACCATGGTATCCATTAAATAGTCTATACTCTGATCTCTCTCTCTCTTACATGACTTTGTTAATTATTTTCTTCAGCTAAATTTATGTTGTTTTAATATCTTCTATTTTAATTCTACATGTAGGAACAAATTTTACCAAATCAGAGTCCATAAGCAAAATTATAAACATTTGAACTTTTTTATTAAACTGAAACATAGAATAGAACTACGACCCACTCATATCAGGCAGAAAATAGTGTACCTTCTTTCTTTATCTTTGGATAATCCAGTTATAATGGTTTCAGTGCAGTTTCTTTTCTTTTCCTATACTCCATAGCCCAAAATTTTCAACAGCATTATACACCAATACAGTTTCCTCAAATTCTTGAAATCCCATTTCTATAGTTTCTCTCTAATTGGCAAATGCCAGTATCTTTCACATCAATCTTTGTCTACTAGCCTACTAAAAGTAAATGAATAGTAATATACTACCGTAATTCTACCAAAATAGTAAATATGTGTACAAGGAAACACACTTCAAAGTATTAATTCTGTATTCAGCTATAATGCAATAGCTAGTTCTGTGGCATCACATATGTAATCCTCATGCATATTTACAAAACCAAGACAATATTAAATTTGATTAATCATTACTGGTTATAAAAGCAACTTATTTTATAAATATTGTTAAACTTGGTTTGTTTCTATTCACTATGCTTATGATTAGTCACACTTTGCCCTGTTAGAGTGACTCAGCAATTTGTAGTTAATATAATACAGAAGCAAAAGCTCTTAAACACCCCATATTTATGCCAAAGCAGGACTAGAAACACAATATGAAAGAAACTGAAGAAAGACTTGACTCATTTTATTAACACTAAGTTATGCTCCATGCCAGTTCTCCAATTACTAAAACTTTTGCCAAGACTGCAAGGTGTTATAACTTTTTTCTCTGATATTTCTCCTAAAATCTCCTCTTGCAAGTTTTTTCTAGTTACCACCCAAATGGAAAGATGTTTTCAAAAATAGTAGTGCTTAAGTTGCCTAGCAACAGTATACATTATATTTCCCCATCTTTAATCTGGACACTTTATGGTAAAGATGCTTTTCAGAAGCTGTTACAGAAAAAGTATGCAAAATTGTCCACTGTATATTTACCTCTTCAGTGTAAAATGGTCCATGAAATCAGAACTTATATAAATTCTTCAAAAGAAGCATCAGAAAGCAAGGCTCTCTCTATACTGCTAAAACAGACTAACCTCACTTGGGAGCTACAGACGGCATTGCTTCTTTCTCCTGCCTTCTTATGAAGCTGCTACAACAAAGTTATAAAATTCTGTTTATTTTTCAAATTCATTTTTAAAGACTTCTCAAATATTACTGGATTCATCTAAATGGTTGTAGTCAGTTGTGAATTCAAACCAAAGGCATTAGTTATTCACCCTTTAATCTAAACAAAGTCAATAACCCTTTCAACTGCGCATACAACCTAGGAAAATACAAAGAACTTGGGAAGTATAGCAGATAATCAAAAGAATGCAGTTTGTTCCTTTGAGCGAATCCTCCAAGAGTTTAAGAATCTCAATTCCCATCGACTTCAGATATAATGTAAGTGGAAGCTAACAGTCAAGCTAAGCAAAATCCCCCATCAAAAAAACATAAACTCTATTTGTTTAGGGAAATGGCTGCACTGGCAGAAACACTTGTCAACTAAGCAACTTTGGTATCAGATTCCAACATACAATAGTCTAATCTCCATTATCACGCATTAATTTGTTTGATTTGAGAGTACACCTTTATCCCGGTAATGATCTGCTCGATCAATTCTAATAACCTCTTAAGATGGCCTAAAGCCAGAAGGAAGGAACCTCATGCCTTTTAGCTGTTAAGCTGAACTTGTTAAGCTGAAGGGAGCTGAAAGAAGGGAAGCAGGTTGTCCAGCCGATATAATATCTGGAATATAATATTATTTGTAATTATCCAGATTCTACAATCATGTCAAGTATATTTTTGTGCAGTTTCTGCAAATGGCAAAGATTTGTTCATAACTTCAGAATAATAATGTAAAAAAAGTAGGATGAATCAGTTCAAAGAGTAATGTGTCTAAGTACTTTCCTTTGATGCCTGTTAATAAATTATACCAATTACCAGTTAATACTTATGATTAAAAAGACAAAGATTTCATAGAAGTAGCATTTTATTACACATATATCTGAAATTACTACTGGATTATGATTACCAAGTAATGATTAGAGTGATCTATATAGAATTGCTGTTAACCGTACATAATTTTAATACAAATAGGACTGATGTTTAAATAGTTAATACCTCCAATAGGTATTGCACTGGGTCCAAATTGCACCTTCTACAAAGGTGGCCTATCGGAAGCAAATGTCCCAGAAAGGAAAACATTCAAAATAAGCTTCCTTGAAATGATCAAATGGTTCAATATTGAAAGTTTGGGCCCCTACTTATTTACTAGGCTAAGAGATGGGGAAAATGTCTTTAGTTTTCTCAGTCTTAAAAATTGCTGCTGCAGTATTTACAGTACTAAGCTAACACATGCACATACAATGAAGAATAATTGATGATTCAGTCAATGGTTCTTTATGACATCAAGTCTTCACAGTGCTTTTACAGGCCTCTCTAAGCGGTTTACAAACTCAGTATATTGCTCCCAACAATTTGGGTTACTGGCCTTGGAAGGATGGGATGTTGAGTCAACATTGAGCTGTTGAGAATTGAACTACTGGCACTTAGCAGAATTAGCCTGCAGTACTGCATTCTAATCATTGCACCACCATGGCTCTTTTCAATGTTCCCTACTTCTGAAATGGAGATGGTCTTTGAATAGTGGGCCATTTTCTGTAAATTAGGATAACCTGTGTTAGCCCCACCAGGCAGACTAGACAAGAAGCACAACCAGGACAGGCTCTATTGTTATTGTAAGATTATTTAACATAAACTTGCAAAATTAAAAGCATTTATTCCCTTTTCTTTTATTCTCCAGAAAACTACATTTGGAAATGTTTTCCACACCATCCCAATTGGCGGCTCCGGGTCTCTACCAGCAAATGCTCTGTCTTGCACATTGGCAGAAAAGATCAGAGCCCAGAATACAAGCTGGGCGGATGCGACCTCATAGATGACCCTCACTCAGTCAAGGACCTTGGAGTACTCATCTCTAATGGTCTGGGTGCTGGAGCTCACTGTGGCAACATTGCCAAAAAGGCATTGGGAGTTGTTGACCTGGTTTCTATTTTTATTTTATTTATTTATTTATTTATTTTATTTATTTACTTGTTTGTTTATTTGTTTATTTATTTATTTATGCATATATGAGGTAACAGATAAAAATATAAATGATTTCAATGATTTTGAATACATGAAAAGGATACAAATAAAAAGCGACATTAGGACAGGGATGGTAGGCACGTTGGTGCACTTATGCAGGCCCCTTTCAAACCTCTTAGGAATGGAGTGAGGTCAACAGTAGACAGTCTAAGGTTAAAGTTTTAGGGGTTAGAGGAAGAAACCACAGAATAAGTGGTTGTGGCCCGCCAGCAGCCTGTGCAGCCGATAACTGATTCAGACAGCGAGGAGGCTGGTGTGGTGATTCGCCAGTGGCATGTGCAACTGGTAGCAGAGTCGGACAGTGAGAAGGATGGAGAAGACTCAGTGCCAGAGGCAAGGATTCAGCCAGGGCCTTTGGAACCTCCAGAGGCTGTCATGAGTGCAGAGGAAGAGGAAGAAGAAGAAGAGGAGGAGGAGCTTGTTCTCAATGTGTGCACGTGCAGAGCTACCAAAAGGCAGGAATGGTTCCTGAGGAGGACTACTCGGGAATAAGGCTTGAGGATAACTGGCCACTCCAAAAGCCTATTTAAGTGAGGAAAAGGACTGACCAATTTGCAGGAAACAACTTAGTTCATTTCACATCTTGTCTGCAAAACTGTTCAACTATTGTTGTTGGAAAGTCGTCAAGATTTCTGCAAATTGCTTCTGGGCATTTTGCCAACAACAATAAGATTGTGTGTGGTGTTATCAGCAAGACTCTTGTGGTTCTTTTTTGCTTGGACTTTAGAATGACTGCTAAGACAGATAATTAGTAGTCTGTTAATATTAAAACAGGGTTTGTTCGGACGCTGTTTGTGCTGTGTTCCTTGGTCTGGCAGCTGGGACAGAACAATATCTGCCTCTACCTAGGATCAAACTCACTGATTGTGAGGTGAGAGCTCCACCTCTAGGCCACCGCACCACTCTTGTTTCAGAGATAGTCTATGATGTCAAAATCTGTTTGGGGAGGGAGGGATTGGCAAACTTTACACCAGTTTATCTATATTAAGAAATTGCTTCCATTTCTCTGTGGTCCCCAATCTTTTTGGCACCAGGGACCAATTTTGTAGAAGACCATTTTTTTCACAGACCAAGAGGAGGCGGGGAGGAAGGGGCGCGCAGACTAAATCCCACACATGCACTCATTGAGACTGCAATGTTTCTACAGCTGGTTGGCCCAAATCTTTCCTGCCACTCGTTGACACTGCAATGTTTCTACAGCTGGTTGTCCCAAATCAACCAGTACAGAGGTGGGTTCCTACTGGTTCTTTCCAGTTCTATAGAGGAGGTAGTAACTCTGTGGTGATGTCATGGAGCCGGTTCCATCGACGGCTCTGTGGGTGGTGCCATCTTGGATTGTGCTTCTGCGCATGCAGGCATTTTGACTTTGCGCATGCACTAGAGACGCTGTTACCTATTAAGAACCGGGTCGCATAGCTGGAGGTGATCTTTCAGTTTTTTTTAATAGGCAACAGACCGGTACTGGTTGATTCAGGCCAGCCAGCTGCTGAAACATCGCAGTCTCAAATCAGCCTCAAAATGAGTTTTTGTTGTAGTCTCCCTAGATAAAGTTACTCGGGATGAATTTACATTGGTTTTTTTTTAAGCAGCTTTGGTTAAAGAAAAAAATGGTAGCGCCTCAATTGAACTGCTGGCAGGGGAGCAGACGGCAGGAAAACAACTGCGTGATAGTCTGTAAAGAAGAGGCGATTCTGTCAGCGGAGAAAGACACCTGCCGTTTTGATGGCCCACCAATAACATCAGGGACATAAAGACATTCATGAAAATGCAGCCAAGGAAGCAAACCTACTTAATATACAATATACTTTTGCTGGGAGGAAAAAAAAATAGCGGAGTCTCTGTTTCTCCCCCCCAAAAAAAGGCCCTATATCTAGCTCTCCAGATTTCCATATTTATCACTCACTTTGTGCCACCAGGATAGGAGTGAAATCATTTTGCAGTTATGAAAGCCTGAGTAATAACGGATGGGATTTTTAAGAGATCCATCATAAGCGATGTGTGCATTTTCGGGAGGCTTCTGGCTGTCATTTGTTCTCATGTAATTGGCACCGTCTCTCTCTTGCTCTCATTCTTGCCGCCAACGTCCTTCTCCGTTTTGAAATCCTTGGGAACGGATCAAGAGGAATACTGGGGGCATGGAAAGCTTTTGAGTCATTCATCTTGGAAGCATGCTTAGGTACCAAAACTTGCAAATACAATCCTCACTTCAGCTGTGCCTCTTCTCGGTGGAGAAAACTTCAGAACTCAACCATTCTGAGGAGAGGCAAAGAAAAAAGGAGAGGAGAAGAGAGAAAAGAAAGGAAAGGAAAGAAAGGAGAAAAGGAAAGGAAAGAAGGAGAAGAGGGAAAGGAAAGGAAAGGAAAGGAAAGAAGGAGAAGAGAGAAGAGAGAAGAGGAGAGGAGAGGAGAGGAAGGAAAGGAATGGAAAGGAGAAAAGGAAAGGAAAGAAGGAGAGGAGAGGAGGGAAAGGAAAGGAAAGAAGGAGAGGAAAGAAGAAAAGGAAAGGAAAGAAGGAGAGGAAAGGAGAAAAGGAAAGGAAAGAAGGAGAGGAGAGAAAGGAAAGGAAAGGAAAGAAGAAGAAGAGAGGAGAGAAAGGAAAGAAGGAGAGGAGAGGAGGGAAAGGAAAGGAAAGAAGGAGAGGAAAGGAAAGAAGGAGAGGAGGGAAAGGAAAGGAAAGGAAAGAAGGAGAGGAGAGGAAAGAAACGAAAGGAAAGGAAAGGAAAAGAAAAGAAAGGAAAGGAAAGAAGGAAAGGAAAGGAAAAGAAAAGAAAGGAAAGGAAAGGAAAGAAGGAGAGGAGAGGAGAGGAGAGGAGAGAAAGGAAAGGAAAGGAAAGAAAAAGAAAAAGAAAAAGAAAAGAAGAAAAGAGATGTAATAGTGATCATAAATATTACAGGTAGTCCTTGAAGTATGACCACAATTGAGCCCAAATTGTCTCTTGCTAAGTGAGACAGTTGTTGTGAGTTTTGCCCCATTTTACAACCTTTCTTGCTGCAGTTGTTAAATGAATCATTGGGAATTGGTAAGTTAGTAACATGGTCGTTAAGCGAATCTGGCTTCCCCATTGACTTTGCTTGTCAAAGGTTTGCAAAGCGTGTTCACGCGACCCCAGGACACTGCAACCGTCATAAATACGAGTCAGACGCCAAGCGTCTGAATTTTGATCATGTGACCACGGGGATGCTGTAACAGTCGTAAGTGTGAAAAACAGTCATTTATTCAGTGCCGTTGTAACTTCAAATGGTCACTAAATGAGCTGTTGTAAGTTGAGGACTACCTGTGATTTCATGGAAAATTGTATCTGTCCTCTCAGGTAAACCAGGTAGGAAATACACCCAAATAATCTAATTCTACTTTATTATCTCTCTGGACACATATGAGAATATATATCTGCTGAACAAAACTCTGCATTGGCAACAGGAAAGGCATCTGGCCATTAAAACACTCCGCTAGCTCCATTCAGTTGCCCAGGCTCCACCAAGCAAGGGATTATGGGGGCCGTTAAAAGAAGAAGATGATGTTGTAACTTTGAACAGTCACTAAACAAACTGTTGCAAGTCAAGGACTACCTGTATGTGCTTATTTTCGGAGGTGTTCCTGCAGTGTTCTTCCTTACCGGTGGCTGAAGGGTGGTAGTAAATCTATTCCACCCAGTAAGTAATATTTAGGAACGTTCTCCTTTATCATCGGATCCTCGATCATTCCGATGCATAAATCACAGCCAGTCACTTCATATTTCTGCAGTTCGTTAGCAGCAGAAGCAGCAGCAGCAGCTCAGAAGGAAAATTGCATTTATTATAATTGCCTCTAATTGCACCAGATTAGTGATTACAATTATTGATGGCAGCTGATTATTCATTAAGCTTCAAATCAATCCTGCTGCATCCTCATTATCTAAAAGAGTCATTTTGATGAAGCGATCGGCTTGGAGATGTCCAAGTCTCCAAGCTCTTTCATAAACTCCCGAGCAGCGGTTATAAAATTGGAAAACAAGATTAATTGGAGAAGACCAGTCAGTTGTCAAGAGTGCAAGAAGGATAGGTTTAGCATCTAAGAACTTATTCCTTTCGGTGTCTCACTGAGAGCAATAGCGCTTAAGACTTATATGCCGCTTCACGGTGCTTTACAGTCCTCTCTAAGAGGTTTGGAACCGATCCGAACCGGCTGATTACTACCTCTGATAGGGACGACACCAGGGGTGAAATCCTACCGGTTCGGCCCGGTTCTATAGAGTAGGTTGCAAGCAGCTGGTGACATCATAGAACCGG